>JANCMA020014859.1:0-17323 GCA_024336925.2 Zoanthus solanderi
TTTATTATTATTATCATTTTATATGTATATAGATACTTTTAATCATTACCACTTTTATTGTCATTGTCACTGAAAAACCCCTATGGGGAGTTGTCAATAAAGCATTGTATTATATTGACTGCTTTGACCAGGGCGGAGAGAGGTTGGGCGGGGAGACGGGCGGTCCGCTCTTGCTGAATGTGTGATGCAGGAGTATGGCCTGGGTACAAGGGCGCTCTGATTCTTCGCTCGGCTCGATTCAAAAGTTGAAGTCGACCAATTTTTTTCGTTTTCAACACTAACTTTCTTCTTTTCTTTTTTATGGTGCTACAAAATCTCAGGCTCAGTAAGGTAACAAGGCAATAATCTTTGTCTGTGTTTTTGATTAATCTGTTTTAGGATCGTCAGCAAAACGATCTTGCTACCGTACGCGAGAGGCTTGACGAACTTGCAGACAGCCAGCGACAGATCGGTGACGTACTGGGTGCCACAAGCTCGACCATTAATGGCATTTTTAGCTGATGAAGGCATAATGGGCCTTCCGGGAGCCCAATTTTTAAGAACTAAAATTAAGATTAGTTAAGATTAGGCTAAAAATTATTTCCGTTGTTTTTTATTGATGCAGTCGTCGTTTTATCTTAGTGGTTGGTATTGATTGTCAAGAATTCAAAAGGAAGGCAGAGCCGATTGTGTGCGGCAGAGAAGGAAATCCATTTGGAGCTCCTACTTTTTTAAACACCTCTCAGAAAATTACTATTTTATCGATAACCACTAGGAAAATGTAGATATTGTGTATATAATGTACAAAACCGTTCACTTTTTCACACCGCCTAGAAATCATTGGCATTCAGGCACATTTTTAAACTGTTTAGAATACGCGCAATGTTTTACTGTACGAAACTAAGAACATGTCAATATTTTTTTGCAGCTAAAGCAAGCTAGTTTTGGCGGAGAGTGTTTTCCTATTTTCTTGTAAAAAACAACAAACCCAATATTATACATTACAAAATTGTCTTGTCATACAACACCTTAGTGTAGCGAGTCGACTTTGTTGAAAAATGGGTGTTCATTAATTATGTTTTTTACCTAGACATTCAAGAGACGATAAGAGATTGTCGTAGCAATAATGTATCATGATAGTTGTGTTTTATGGAATTTTAGTAGCCATTCCGTCTCATTTGCTGCAATTATTTCTTTTATGGAAAAAAAACGTGGATAAACTTTATATTTCAAGCAGTTTAAATTCTTGTAAAGTTCTTAGCAACGTATTAAGATAATGAGACGGAAGTTAAAACAAAGTTTTATAGAGTACTAAGGTGATGACGTCACAAAAACTTGATTTGTAAAATCACTAATTTGGTTGTAACATTTAGAAAGAACAAGATGAAACATGCCTCCATGCCGAAGTTTAGCATTTTGCCATCAATCAGTGATGAGATATTGCTGCGGTTATGCTCTGATGATCTCATACAAATCCTTCTAAAATTGGCTCGGTTCCTAACGTTATGAACCAAGCCATTTTTAGAAGGATTTGTATGGAGTCATTAGAGCATAACTGTGGTAATATCTCGCCTACAATTTGCACTAACATGCTGATTCTTGGCAAGGATACACTTTTAGTCTTGATCTCTCTGAATCAGTTCACAAATTTTAATTTTTGTGACGTCACTTTTTACCACTCTATTGAGACTTGAGTTATTCGCAATCGACGTCATAGAGTATAATTTTTTGAAAACGAATTCACGCAAAAATATGTGAAATATTTATGATAAAGGTGAAACAATGATCTAAGTCGTTTTACTGATAATAACGGCTATTCGAGTAGTTATTTTTTTGCACGCGTGTTATTAGTTAAAAAGTTCAGTATACGATGAAACCAAAAAAGATATGTAATTAAGATATAGACCAACTTTCATTAGTGTGCAATTAGTGATCAATATAGGCTTTGTATAAAGAGAGAATGGAGTGCAGTGACATCACCCTGTCTTCAGATCTGCTGATATTGGTTAACCAAGCCAGAGACAAAGGAGCAAGCTCATGGTTGAATGACGTACGAATTACCACTTGTAGATCAGGATCTGGTCCTAAATAAGCAGGAATTCAGAGATTCTCTGTGTTTACCTTATAACCTGCCCCTAGTCGGCTTACAAAGTCAATGTGTTTGTGGCAACAAATTTACTGTTGGCTACGCTCTATCATGCAAAAGAGGAGGGTTTGTAGCGCAGCAGGGACATGATGGTATTCGTAACCTATCAATATCATTCATTAATAAGGTTTGCACCGATGTTTCCTTGACAAAGAGATATCAAGTACTCGAGAATAGAACACCAGCAAAAGAAATTAATGAAGAAGTAGAGAGAGACTCCAAGATAATGGAGAAAGCATATACAGAAACAACACAGGAAGTATTAGGCAGACCACGGAAGAAGAAGCCATGGATAAGTATAGAATCGTGGAATATGATAGTTTAACGAGAAGAAATCAACAAGAGAATATTAAGAACAAAGTCAGAAAGAATCAGAAACCAAGAAAGATTATTATATATGAGGAAAAAGATAGAGAAGTGAAAAGGAGTATAAAAGGAGAAAATAGAAAATGGATAGAAAGTATCGCAAGTACAGCAGAGGAAGCGGCAAGACGTCAGCCAAAGAGAACATTGTATAGACTAACGAAAAAGGTCTGCAATGAAAGACCTAAGCAGAGTACTGCGGTATTAGACAAGAAAGGAAAACTTTTAAGCAGTAATGATTAAGTACAGGCAAGATGGACAGAATATTTTAAAAAAAATACTCAACCGGGGACAGCCGGCAAACCCAACAACTGACGACAAAGGATGTATAGTAGAAGGTGTAATAGAGGAAATAGCAACCAGTGAATCCACACTAGCTAAGCGAGGTCATGGCTGCGATATCAAGATTACAGAATGGAAAATCACCAGGAGTTGACTTAATAACAGCAGAATTTTTAAAGACAGATATTG
Organism: Zoanthus solanderi; assembly: GCA_024336925.2. Taxonomy (NCBI): domain Eukaryota; kingdom Metazoa; phylum Cnidaria; class Anthozoa; order Zoantharia; family Zoanthidae; genus Zoanthus; species Zoanthus solanderi. The sequence goes on from JANCMA020014859.1 coordinate 2,960, forward strand.
AATTTGCAACAAAGAAAGTACACCAGCTTCTGAGCAAGGTTTGAAGATATGAACAGATTTCTTAGAGCTGGAACCAAGGGATCGTCAATAAAATTAATTGCCATAAAAGGGAAACATGAAAGACTGTAAGAACTAGAGAGGAATAACACTGTTATCTATGGTAGCAAAAATACTTGCCAAAATTGTTATTGACCGCATTCGAGGTGGAGTGGATTGCAGACTCAGAAAGGAACAGGCAGGCTATCGAAGAGAGAGAGAGAGAGGAACGACAGAACTAGTCTTCATATTGAGGAACATAATCGAGCAAGTCAACGAGTGGCAAGTAACATTGTATCTCAATTTTATAGACTTTTAAAAAAGCTTTTGACTCAATACATTGTGAAAGCATGTGGATAATAATGAGGAAATATGGAATCACAGACAAGATTATAAGAATGGTTAAGATACTTTATGAAGACTTCTAGTGTGCTGTAGAGGATCAAGGGGAAATATGTTAAGTTGCTTCAGTATAAAAACAGGAGTTAAGCAAGGTGGCAATATGTCAGGTTTTCTATTTTTGATTGTCGTGGACTGGGTTATGAGAAAGTCAGTTGGCCATGGTAAAAATAACATCAGGTGGAAATTTACATCTAAATTGGACGATCCCAATTTTGCAGATATCATAGTGTTTCTCTCCTCTACCAGACAGCAGATGCAAAATAAAACAAAAAAAATAGATAAAGAATCAAAGAGAGTAGGTCTTAAGATGAGTATGGAAAAGACAAAGGTAATGAACGTTAATGCAAAGAATCAAGAAGGAATCACAATAAATGGACTAGATAATATTGAAGAGGTTGAAGCAATCACGTACCTGGGGGCCAAAATGTGCAAAGAAGATGGAGTAGTGAAAGATCTAAAGAACAGACTTTCGAAAGCAAGAGGTTCATTTGTAAGAAAAGTGTTACAAGAAAGACAAAGCTGAAGCTTTATAGAACGTTAGTAGTGCCAGTATTGTTGTATGGTTGCGAAACTTGGAAAACGAACAACAAATGCATACAAAAAATATTAGAAGTGCGATGGCAAGACTACGTCAGTACAGAAGAGTTATTAGAGAAAGCAGAGATGGAGCCCTTGAGCAGAGATGTAAAAAGACGACGATGGAAATTGATTGGTCACATACTTAAAAAAGATAAGAACAGCGATGATGCAATACCTCTGACATGGGCTCCTGAAGGGAAACGAAAAAGAGGAAGGCCAAAAACCACCATGCGGAGAATGATAGAAAAAGAAAGAGAAGAAGGAGAATGGAAATCATGGGAGTAAGTGAGAAAGGATGCTGTCAACCGAGAGAAGTGGAGACACATAACATAGGCCTTAAGCACCACTAGGTGCGAAGTAGACAAGTGAAGTGAAATGAAGCACCGATGTTGAAGTAGAGCCACTCCTTCAACCTCTCGACAACGAGTGATTTCACTTGAGAAGCGCTTTTACAAGTTCAGGCGCAGGATTGGACATAAAGGCAGGAGGATTCCGGTCACGTGGTGTAACGGCATATTTTGATGTCAGAGTCACGCACGTTAACTCTAAGTGCAACCCAAACAAGCCAACTACTACAGTCTTTAAAGAACAAGAGGACGAAAAGAAGCGCAAGTATCAACAACAAGTACTGGATGTCGAGATTAGGTCTTTTACACCCTTAGTTTTCGGAACCAATGGCGGCATGCATGGGTACTGAGTGTCAGTGTTTTGTCAAGCACTCAGCAGAGAAAATTTTATTGAAGGACGGTAATCTAGATCTGTACCACTTTGTCATCACATGGCTTAGAACTGTTTTAGTCTACGTCCGGCTGACTTTATAATTTCTAGATTATGACTGAGTTATCCAAGTTTTCTTATTTTTTTCTTCGTTGGAGTTGTCTGTTCTTTTTGTGGTCAAGATTTTGTCTCGCTGCATGGACCGCCATGCGTGGCGTTGCGAAAAAATAATTCACCAAGCAGAACATCCTGCTGATGGAGAGAAACAAATCCGAAATGCTACTAATCCTGTCGATAATGTCCCTCGTATTTGGTACGTAAAGTGCTGTTGTGGTAAGCTTTGCAAGGGGAGCAGAGGTTTAAAGATGCATCAAATGAGTTGTAGAGTTGTTTTGGGTTTGAATGATTGACTTGTTGCTGACCTTAATAATAATAATTATGCCTTAGCTGATCAAGAATCTGAAGCCGATAATGAAAATGTTCAATAAACGCTGGAGTTCCTTTAATTCAACCACAGGTAGACCAAGGTATATTTGTGACACTAACATATTACATTTGATTTATGTAGTAAATGTATGGGATTTTACGTTTGTGCTTGAAACGTTTTCAAAATATAATGAAATAAAAATTATGAAATACCTCAATATCCTTGACTTGTTGTATCCTTGACTTTCTTACTGGAGAACCACCGATTTTCTAATCCATCCTAAATGACCTCTTATGGTCCTGAAACGTACAAGCGAGAAAAAAGGAGACAACAATTGAGGTAAACAAGCTTTATTTTTTACTTTTGCTCAAAATAGAAGTATAATAATCTTGAAAGTGTTATTTATCTCATATATACTGTATCAGTACAAATCACTATAATTGTAAAGACGATTCAATCGATGAACTAATACTAAGCTTGGGTTGCCTGTGATTACTTGGAGTTTTTTCATCATCGGGGCTGAACTCAGCCCTGAGTTGAAAACTTTGCCATTTAATCGCGCATTTGATTAAATAAAGTTTTTTGTATTTAAGCCAGGGCTGAAATTTCAACTTGGTTAATAGAGCTGAGTTCAACCCCCGAGGTTGAAAAAACTCCATGTAATCCGCCCCTAATTCGGTTTAACACTGAACCTCCAACATACGAACAGATTTCATTAGAAAGATGAAGGCTTCTGGTTCTCCTTGTCTCTTAGATCAAGTGTTTCAAAAGATGTCCTTTCCTTCGTGTATATCTATCTCAAATTATCCGTACAGCGTGGTTAACTCAATTCGTCCCAAGCGAATGGAAGCAAGCCAGCGCAATACTTATCCAGAAAAAAGGGAACACTAATGACCCTGCTAATTTTCGTCCTATTACTCTTCAATCAGTGCCCTTAAAGGTTTTTTTTTACCTCTTGTCTTCGTAATGTCATCTTTAACTTCCTCATGCCGTCAATAACTTTATTGAGCATGCAATTCAAAAAGGATTTACCCTTGGTCTCTCTGGAACTTTTGAGCATACGGCTCACATGGCTCACATCATCAATACAGCTCGAATAAAGCAACGCTCTCTTGTTATTACTCTACTTGACCTGAAGAACGCCTTTGGGGAAGTTCATCACAGCTTGATTCAAGCAGTTCTGGATTAACACCACATTCCTGATCATATCAAAATTCTAATTTTAAAAAGCTTGTACACTGATTTCAAAACTTCTATAATTACTTATAGTCTTCATACTCCTTTTATACATATTGGTTACGGTGTGCTTCAAGGTGATTGCTTAATCCCTCTTCTATTTAACTTATGTTTCAATGATTTCTCCAGTACATTAAATCCTTTTAGTATAAACGATTTGGTTCTTCCAAAGGTTCTTAACTTAAATCCCATCCACTGGTTCCAGTTCGCTGACGACGCTGCAGTCATAAGTGGTCAAGAATCAGAAAATCAACACTTGATTAATCGCTTTATAATCTGGTGCCAATGGTCTGACATGATAATAAGGGTTGACAAATGCATTACTTTGGGTATCAAGAAACTGCACACTAAATCCGTCCAATGTTTGCCAAAACTGTTTTTAAGTGGAGTTCTTGTCCCTTGCGTCACAATGGGTGGTTCCTTTCATTACTTACGACGTTACTTTGATTTCAAAGTGTCTAACCACCATCACATGTCTGAATTAACCTCTCTTGTTCAAGTCTGACAAGACATTGATATGAAGCCATTGCATCCTAAAAATAAACTTCTGTATAGCTGCTATTACTGTAGCTCATATATATAAAACCTGGATAATAGAAAATATTGATTCTATAATGAATGGATTCATTTCTAAGTAGTTTGATATCCCAATATCTGGTACACTGAGTAACGTTTTTCTTGTCCTCCTGTCAAATTCATTCAGTGCCAACCAGTTTTGCATAATTCCTTGAAAAAGTCCCGTAATGACTCCATTAAAGATCTTGGAGGTCGTCAAGCTGTCACATGCACTAAGATCCAAGACGATATATACAAATCTTCTAAAGAAGTTCTTAAAGATTCACGTTCTAATCAAGAAGATAAGGTGCTACACCACCTAACATCTCAAGGATTCTTTTTCGCAAATGTTATCAAGTTTTCGTTATCATCTGTTGATTCTATTTGGTCATCTGTTCAGCCTAACCTACCCAAGAACATTTAGAAACTTAACCATTCGTTACATAAAAAGCTCCCTCGCTACACGTAATAATCTGTTTAGATGGGGATCGTCACACAGTCCTGAATGCTCTTTCTGCCTTAGTTCTGAATCACTCCTCCATGTTGTTGCTGGTTTCCAGCTTTACCTTGAACGCTTTACTTGGAGACACGACTCATTTCTAAATTTCATCGCCACTTCCCTTCAACCTGCAATTAATGATCGCTCTTCACTCTGTGCTGATGTGATTGGTTATTCCAGTCTTTCAGTTATAACTGCTGACACTTTCCGTCTATATGGCCAGATCTTCTAATACATTCCAAGTGTTTGTATGTCCTAGAACTAACAGTTGGGTTCGAGTCTAACCTTTGTAAAAATGCAATGCGTAAACGAAAAAAAAACACAATAACTTGATTAAAGACCTGAACAGTGACTACAGATGTGTAAAATTTGTTAACCTCTCCATGAGTTCTCTTGGCGTTTTCTCAGATGAATGCTCCACCTTCCTAGACATGATGAATGACATTGGCATTGATAAAAAAACAACAAGGATATATTATTAGAAAAATGATAAATCTTGCCATAATCTTTCTGTTAAATGTTTATTATTCTTTGATGCTACTGAACAACAAACATTTATATACTTACCATTAGAGCAACATATTTCATATTTTGCTGCATATATAAGATTTGGGATGGCCCAGAGCTATTGAAATCCTAAATTATTATTATTATTATTATATTTTTGATTTGACTTATTTATTTTTTGATTTGATATATTGTTGCTGTCGAGCAAAAATCATGATTTTCGAATGGATTCCGTTTGATTTCTTACATTACGGGTCGAGTATATCGTTCAAATATTTGTCGGTGAGCACGTATTTTTACCGAATGAATCCAGTGCTAAAAGATTGGCCACATTTATTAGCAATTTTAGCGTTGAATATCACAATTTTTACGTTCAAAAGTGCAGTGCTTTAGTTCGTTCCTTCCGGATCCGTTTTCTTGCCCCTGCGGTCTAGCCGGGTGCACCCCAATTCCCCGTTATATTGGAAGTATTGACATTTCGCTTTCTTCAATTTCTTGCTACCTTTTAGTCAACTTTTTAATTTAATAATCTTATTTAAAAATACAAAAAAGATTCATAATGTTTATAAGTAAAAAAAAACGAAAAAAAAGAAAAAGAAAACATGTTGAAACTAAGAATCGCACTGGAATCGTTGACACTTAATAAGTTCTGTATTCTACTACTAAACCACGTAAGCAGTGTTAACATGGTATATAATTTCATTACTATGTAGGTAATATTTTAAAATGATATTGCACTTTAAATAATTTAGAAAAAAAAAAGAAAAAGAAAAAAAAATCAGACCAAGAATCGAACTGAATTAAGTTGTTAATTAATATATAGTATATATATATACTGGTAATAATCATGGTTATGTAAGTGCGTTCGTTCAATATATATTGTAAATCGCGGAGAGTTCGGTTTGTCGTTAGCGTTGTTAGAATCGTAGAGCAAAGAGTCGAGTGATTTCTTTTTCCTCCTTGGAAGGAGCTTTTTTTAAAATTTTTTTAAGAGTGCTGTCTTTGATATTATGTCATGAATAATCGTAATATTCGTAATATTTCCTAAATAAATGTTATAAATTCACTACAACATTTGCAGTGGAGGTCCAGGCTCCAGTACCCAATATATTTCCATTCTCTCAAGGATACAACTTTATCAACTTATAAAGATAAAACTGATGCAAAGCCAGAACCACACTGAGCTAACCTTGACTCATGACTATATATCCATAATTAACATAAACACAAAAAGCTCTCTATACATCAATGAATAAGCTAGTTCTCGTCCATATATAAGGAAAGCATTTCTCTTTCCAGTCCAATTCATCTCATTCATTGTTCGTTACAAGAGAAATATAATTAGAGGGCACAAAAAGTACAACAAAACCTTCCATCGATTTCTTGTGCATAAGCGCCTTGCAAGAAGAGATAGAATCAGAGAACAAAGTGGTGTAAATCAGAAGTATCATTGAATAGGTATGGCCATTACTGACAAACACAAAACAGCGATTGGGGTATCAAAAGAAAAAAAGAAAAAAACACTCTCTACTTTCTCCACTTGGTTGATCGCGAAAAAAATGAGAACAAAGATCATGAGGCGTCAAAACCTGAAGGATCAACATAGGGCGTGGAAGCGAGGCTAAATCAGTGAACGACATTTTGCCTCGAAAAGCTATAGCATTGAGCGACATTAGGAAGCGTTCGTCAAACAAAGTTTCAACTAGTAAATTCTCGGCTAATTTGAGCCTCATTGTTCTTATAAAGTTGTTCCTGTAAAAAAACAAGCCTCTGTAATTGTCTCTAAATCTATTTTTAAAACTGCATTACACGCCAGTATATAAAAATGTCTGTGTACAGTAAAATAGCGATGAATATATATAAAGTTTTAAATTCTTGCAGCAATGTAAGAGAAAATGCTAAAAATCGTATATTTTCGCAATGAAAACACGGACTTTTTGTGGCTGGTGCCTCGTAAGAGGCCATTCAGAGTATCTTCATTCATTTCAGTTTGCGCACGTGACTTGTTGAACGTACTGGTACTCGTAAGACGCTAAAACATTTTTCCCTTGTAAACAATGTACAACAACAACAACAATATTTTATTCAAAATAAAAAGTTACATCCATATATTACATGATCAAGCTGATCCGCAAATAGAAGTGTCTAATCTAATGTAGACTTTCGTCAAAATAATCGAGCCAAAAAAAATATAATAAATAAATAAATAAATAGATAAATAGATAAAAAAAACAATAGTAGTAATATCAATTTACGAACCCTTTCATTTTTCTTCGTATATATTTCGGAATTATGACGCAGTTGCCCGGTCCATGATGGACAAGTTTATGAACCACGCCATGTGCTTCACAACCTTCATACGTTTGGAACTCACCATCTCTTATCTGTCGTCCATACTGATACGTTTTTGAATTAATAAATAAAACATGTTCTCCGTGCCTTCACAGCTTGGTGAAAACCGAGGCAAACGTTTTAGAGAATTCGAGAGCAGATCAGTGAAAACAAGAGACGCAGTTGAGAGTTTTCACTTGCTCGAGAATTCCCACAAACTTTGCCGAGGTTTTCACCAGACTATGAAGGCACGGAGGACATGTTTTATTTCTTTTATGAAATGATTATTTTCTGTCTTAACAAAGAGAAAGACGACATACGAAGCGCATGTATACTTAAATTTCTGTCATGAAACTGTAAATTCTCGCAACTTCAAGACAACCAACCATATTGCTCTAGTCAATTTCGTGCTTCATAGCACTATGAAAACACACCTGTCGACCAATCAAAACGCATGTACAATACAAATTATTTTATGAGCCTCTTTGCATTGTTAATGTTATCATCCCTTAACGGCAGAGAACAATTTGTACATAATACACTGTTTTTATTACAAATGCTAAACCTTACAATATTACAGAATGTCTTTTTAAATTGCATTTGGCTTCGCATCATATAACACGATGTTCAGATTTCCGGTTGCTTTAATCTCTTTAGCGTTTTCATGAAACTATTTTTAATATTTCCTGTTAAATATCAGTCCACGACTGCCTAATTTTCACGATGTTTTTCAATTTGTTCGCAGCTTTCCACGAGCTACAGGAACTTCCGCAACAATATAATTTTCGTCAGCCAATCACAAAGAGATTTGTAAAGATTTATTGCCAAACAGAGTTTCAGTCATAAGTGCTTTGGTCTGGACTAAGTGTGTTACATTGTCATTTTATTTCACATGTGACATGGACAAGATAAAGCAAATTATATGCAGTTGATGAAACGATGATTATTTTATCTCTCATAGTGTTAAATTCTCAAAGAATCAGCGAGAAATATTAAAAAAATGTATGTATCTTACGGACAAAAAAAAAGAAAAAAACAGTTCAAGTACACCGTTTCCGTAGTGGTGAGCGAATTTATCTCGTATTTTATCAGTTTTTAAAAACAAACTAGTACTAACAAAGGAAGGAAAATCTAAAATTTCAATTCAGTTCAATTTATTTCACTATCCGCAAGTAACATTGGCTTATCTGGGCCGGTAGTAAAGAAAAAGTGCAATTCAAAACAGTTCAAACAGTAAAAAAAGTACAAGAAAGGCCAAGAGGTTCAGCAAACCATTAAACTCAATATATCTCGACTTTGTCACTTTGTCGATCAATATGAATACGGAATACGAGTTTAAAAAGCAGGATGCGACTGAATTCTTTTAGCCTCCAAGGATAGTAAATAATATATATTTTTAAAAAATCTTTGGGGTTAAAAAATCAGGATTCGACAGTATCTTATTAACATCTGCTTCAAAATCGTATTTACAGTTCGCTCAAAATATTTGGCGATTGTCTTGCTCGTTGGCACTTAGCGATAACTAAGTGAAAAATTGAAGTGAAGATTGTTATCCTTAGATCCTCGTCTCCGGGGTACTAAAATGCACAGGACAATTTTAAGGTCAAAAACGTCTCACATTTCATTGCTGTGCGCTGTAACTTGAGCGCAAATATTTTTATGACATCCCTTTTGCTTGAGACCAAATGAATAAATGATCAAAAGTTGAGCTCTAAAGGTTGTCAAAAATTCTCAAATTGTTAAATTGTTACTTTACTCTTGTTCCTATATTCACACCTCGAAAACGAACTAGAAGCACAGTGCCCTTCTTTTTTCAATCTGTCATTTTTGTGAAATGAGATCGAGATGTTAACAAAACATAATACCTTTTATATTTAAAAACTTGATAGGTATTCAAATTGGGGTAGGCCACGGTTGAATTGCTTTTCAAATACGTACTCATACCATTGGCTTTACCGGCTCTTATTCCAGTGTTTCGTGGTTTTGACTGATGATAAATGAGATAAGAATACAACAAACTTATTTACTTCAAGCATGTCTCAAGCACAGTACAAACGAAAAATTGACAGTGAAGATGAGACGAAAATGCGAGAGCTCAATTTAGAAAATGGAGATCTTGTAATTTACAAAAAAGGCTTATCACGACTTGAGGGCATTTTGTTTTGCCTTGTTGTAATTCTTGCAATTTTGTGTATTGTATTCATTGTTCTATATGCATTCAACATAAACAAGGGAACGGGAAAGACCGGCAGTGCTAACACAAACTCTACTACAACATGTACAGCAGCAAGCTGCGTGAGTGTTGCATCAGGTATGTTTATATAATTCTGAACTTTTTAAAAAAGAAGTAATTCAAACAAGCAAAGGACTCCATAACTGAGAAAACTCACTTTGCAACTTTGTGTTGTATAGATAGCTTTGTTGATGTTTTGAATTGCATTTGATCTTTTGCAAGATATCTCGGAGTGAAGCAACTTTGAAATTATATATTCTCGACCTACCAAGATCCTTGCAGCGCACTTGTAAAGAAAAACGCTAGAAAGACTTTTTAAATTATCTTTTGCAATACATGAAAGGAAATGCTCAGCATTTCAATGTTTCTATGTATGAACAACAGCGTTTTTTTCAGCTTTGTACAGATTAATTATCAGAGTTAGTGGCTCGTGAAGTGTCACGAGCTTGAGTCATTGTTTCGCTCGTCCTTTTAGAAATTTTAAAAAGCATATTTTAATTTAAACTGATTAAATCAATCAAATTCCGATTCTTCTCATGCAGTAAACATCTAATTAAATTGTTCTCTTAGACGATTTATCTGGTCACAAACTTATCTGATACAATCATGATCGTAAAATCAAATGGTGCGACGAGTTATAAGCTACAGATTTCAATATTACGGCATTAGAGTATCAAGTGTTATTATTATTTTAAGTGATGCCGGCTCAATTTAAATAAAAGAAAATTGTGTTATAGGCGTGGAGGTACTTCATTTAAATGGATTTTGAAGATAGTTTTAAAATAATTTTACTAGAACATACAATTTAAAATGCGAAAAAATGTCAGTGACAGCGAATGGGAAGTCTTTCGAAAATCTCTGATAGATTTGAAACCAATTGGATTTGTTTGTTTGGATATTATGGACGGATCAGCTGCTGTATTTCTGATGTATTTATACGACTGCGTCTTAGGTTTTCACTGATCTGCTCTCGAATTCTCCCAAACGTTTGCCTCGGTTTTCACCAGGCTATGAAGGCACTGAGAACACGTTTTATTTCTTAAATATTAAAAACAACCTTTTAAATATTTCAGATATGCTTCGCAGACATCTGCCAGAACCATGTGTACTCTACACGAATTGTTATTGAAATGGCTGAAGTGCGATTTGAATTGAAATACAATGCGTGATTTCTTTATACCTTATGGGTGGCCTGTTTGCAGATTATGTCTTGCAAATCTTATAAGAACTCAATGGGCAAAACCCGAAGGGCTGGAAAAATAGTTTATTGAATAAGATTTTGTTACAAAATACACTTATTAGTCTTACATTCTATTTCGCTCCCCCGCTCATCCGAATATATTCCTCCGGGGCAACTATGGTTCAAAGGGCATAACATGAATATTGGGTATTTAGACTTTTTAGTTTATTGGAAATAAGAAGACACGCGACACGAACAACGCTGGCCGCGAATAACATGCATACATTATTCTCAAAATAATTAACGTCCTGTAAACTCTCTTGGTGTGCTGGTTACGTGACACATGTTAATTAAATCTATTCACTGTACATGTGAATCGTATATAATTATTACTTGTAACTGCAGAAATTCAGTTGATATTGAAGAAAGCGAAGTAATTAGAATGAAAAGTCTGCAAACTTTCATTTTACCGCTGCCTGGTCAACCTTATTGGTGAGGTGCCAGGCTACGGTGCGGAAGGATCGAGTTCGATTCCTGGCCGGACCAATGCTTAGGGTCTTAAAACAATTGAGGAGAAGGTGCTGCTTTCGTTTGAATACCTTAATTAAGAAATAAAACGTGTTGTCCGTGCCTTCATAACCTGGTGAAAACCGAGGCAAACGTTTGGGAGAATTCGAGAGCAGATCAGTGAAAACCCGAGACGCAGTTGACGGTTTTCACCTGGTCGAGAATTCTCACAAAGTTTACCGAGGATTTCAACAGGCTATGGAGGCACGGACAACATCTTTTATTTCTTTTATAAAATTATTAATTTCAGAGTTAACAAAGAGAAAGACGATATGCTAAGCGTTTACTGTAAATTCTCACAACTCGGAGATCGTCAAACCACATTGCTTACGTCATTTTCGTGCTTCATATCGCTATGAAAACACACTTGTTGACCAATCAAAACCCACGTACTATCCAAATTATTTTATGATAGATATTAGTGCTTATGGACAAAGCACAACTGGTTCAAGTTCTCACAGTTTAAAACTAATATCAAAAGCGTAATGCTTGCATGTGGGATGCAACTGTAATGAAAACATCAAGTATAAATAGCGCATGCGTGCTAGTAACTAACTTTAAAAGTTTTAATTTTTTTTTTTATAAATATACAAATGGTAAAACGTTTTATAAAAACGAACGTTTTCAACCACTTGGGTCATCATCAGCTTAAAATTATTCTAGGCTGAACCGAGACAACTAAATATTTATAGGTTGGCAGGCTATTGTTCATTTAATTGTTATAGGAAGAGAGAGAGAGAGTGTGTGTGAAGGCTTGAACTTGTTTGTTAAGTACAGGTCGGTACTTGGCTGTTAGGAGAGCTTCAGTGATTCGGCGTAGAGACCAAGAGTGGACAGAAACAATAGATTTCCAGGAGAAAAAAAAGTGTGAAGATAAGTGTGAAAGAAAAAGTGTGAAGATAAGTAACGGGCTAATTTTGATAATTTGAAAATGTGTTCCGTGATGCTTGCTTCGTGGTTGCAGGAACACGTGCCGACGTAAACAATGTGAGACGGGTGTTTGTTCTTTTCTTAAATAGGGTGCTAAGTTTCTTTGTTTGCCAGAGAATAGAAACTTTGCAGTGACCTTGGGTGAAAAAGTTAAGTTTTTGAATGCATTTTTGCTTTATATTTCGCTGGCTTGACAAAGCGAATGGTTGCGGAATATTCTGTTGTTACTCCAAAGTTAAACATTTATTTTGCGTCGATCATCGAACTACTGTGTTGGAATAATAGTTTATTCTGTGTTTGGGAGGTCCCAATTATTCCTTCTGAGTTTAACTACAGAACACCCCTCAACTGTCGGTAATTTATTCCTGCGCATTCTTCGTTCTTTAAAAACAAATGTGCGGTTAAATCAAGAACAATACTCAATAGTTGCGGGGGATTCTGTGGTTGTTCTATATTCTGAATAGTGTTCAAAGTTTATACGGACAGCCAGCTTTAAGGAAAGTTTTTTTGATTGATAAGATTTGTCGGGACCAACTTGATGAGATGCGTTTTGCACGATGAAGAGTGCTTAGGATAGAATTTCCTCTCCAATTTTTTTGGTGTTTTTGATTTCCAGTGTACAGGGAGTTTGCCGGGTTTCTTGTAGACGGATATGGAGAAGAAGTGGGAGTTTTGTGTGAAGGCTTTGTCAAGGAAATGCTCAGGATTCCCCTCAACATTGAATGTAATATTCGGGTGATAAGAGTTCAGGGAGTTAAGTAAAATGTCTGTTGAGTTGGTTCTTGCGTTTAGATAGATAATCGCCCACGTATCGATTGAAAAAAGGAGGATTTAATATGGGTTGACTACATCCGATTCCAATTTGCACATGAAAATATTTGCCAGGATAGGTGATAGTGGATTTTCCATTACACATCCATCAACTTGCTTGAATAGCTTCCCACTAAAACTGAAAACCGACCCCTTGGTGCGTCTGCATAACTGGCGTTTGAAGATGAGTTTTGAGGCTGTTTGTTAGAGTTTGTTTTGGTTGTAGATAAGATTTAGGATGTGTTCAATGGTTTTTGCTAACAGGATTTTTTTTTTTGAGTAAGCAAAGAGTTAACGTCATAAGATACAAGAGTTTCATCTTCTTCTACTGTCAAGACGATCATCAAAATCTAAGGTGTTTTTATGGAGTACTGGTTTTCTGCAAGGGAGATAACTAGCAGGCTAGGGCTCTTTTCAGTTTCATAATAGAAAGTTCCACAAGTGCTTATGATTGGACGAATCTTCAGGCTGCTCCGGGTTATTTCACCAAAAACCGTCGAATTTGTGGGTTTTGGCTGTGCCAAACATGGTGGCTGGTTTGTTTGACGTAGGTTGGATTTTGCTATAGTTTAAAGGGCCGGTATACTGGTCTTGAAGTTGTGGTAGAGAAAGTCTTGAAAAGATGTGAAATCACTCGTTTTCCTGGAAACCTATTGTTTTTGTCCACTCTTGGTCCCTACGCCGAATCACTGAAACTCTCCTAACAGCCAAATACCGACCAGTACTTAACAAATAAGTAAGGTCTTCACACACACACACTCTCTCTCTTCCCTATAAGAATTACATGAACAATAGCCTGTCAACCTACAAATATTTACAAGTAGTTAAATTTTAAAATTTTTCACCCTAGTGGATTGAGAAAGAATATTACAAAAAAAATTGACTTACGTTTCGGACTGTAGTCACTCCGACGAAGGACTACAGTCCGAAATGTCAGTTTTTTGAACCAGATTTAAGTAGATTTCTGACGTTTTTATCATTTGAAGTGATGGGTTATTCGTCCGTTGGAAAGAGCAAGGTAACATTATCCAGGTTATACTTTTGAAACTCTACTCTATCCAGGCGTTCAATTCGCTTTTACTTCAGTTAATTGCATACGCATATTTCTGCCGTTTCATAACGCTCATTTCATGGTAGGTCCTTCATATATGGTACATGATGGTGGATCGTACTTATAATAACATTACAGTTGATCACATACAATGTGAATTGCAAATTAATCAAATCTGTAAATCAGCCACTTTTTCTTTACGCAACATTGGAAGAATACGCAAATATCTGTCTCAGAGTGACTGTGAAAAACTAGTCCATGCTTTTATCTCCTCACGCTTAGATTGCTGTAACTCTGTTTTGAT
>JANCMA020014956.1:0-17323 GCA_024336925.2 Zoanthus solanderi
AGAATTTTTTTTTTAAATTTTAGAATTCAAATCAATATTCAAAGTTTTAAATTTTGAAATCATGTTTTAAATTATTATCAGAATCAAGTTTTAAATTTTCAGAAGCAAATTTTTTACAGTGCTCGACCTTAACTTAAATCGCTGGTCCTTGGACTAGTTGAACTGAAAAGTTACTAGTCCTGAGTAAATCTATGGTAGTCCTTCCTGATTGCAGTATGACAATATCATTACAAACTACAAAGTAGTTACTGGTCCTGTGACTACTGGTTCTAATTTTCTACTAGTCCAGAAGCATTTTGCACTAGTCCAGGACTAGTGGACTACCGCTAAGGTCGAGCACTGTTTTAAATTTCAAGTGTGTGATTTGCGTGCACCATAGAACATTATAGGCTTAACCATTTTTGCACAAAAATAATTTCGATCTTGATTTTTTCCCATTTACCAGCCCTCCCTACCAATAAATAATGATGCCTGGAATGTTAATAGACTTAGAACTGTTTTCCAGCCGGACAATGTTAAATATTATAAAATTATCTGTCCTAAATGCTGGCAAAGAAACGTTATGTCTGTTTGCAATTGTTAGTTGTAATATCTGCAATAATGTTTTTGTTTTTATTTTTCTGGTTTTTAATGTGAGTTACCTTGTAGGGGACCTTGTGTCCTGTTGTATGCTCACATGTCCAGTTGGCAAACCATTAAATAAAATAATAATACTAATAAAAGATTTAAGTGAATTATGATAACTTGTAGATTTTCTTTCAAATTGATTGGGGGTTCCCTTTCTGATTTTGAACTTAAGGGATAGAATGGACAATGGAGGTGGCTTAATGTTGCATGTAGGTCACAACTCATTTAAATCACACATGCGGTTTAAAAATTTTCTAGATTTTAATTCTAAAATTTATACTTTTGATTCTAAAGTTTGAAAAATTGATTTTGAAATTTAATATTTGATTCTGCGATTAGTTTAAATTCCAGACTCAAGTTTTAGATTTCAGAACCAATTTTCTTTTACATTTCAGAATCAAAAATAATAATTATTCCAAATCAAGTTAATTTTTAATTTCAGAATTTTTCTTTTAATTTGAGAATTGAGTTTTCAAGTTTCAGAATCGATAAAGTTTTAAATTTTGGTATTAGAATCAAGTTTTAAATTTTCTGAAGCATATTTTTAAATTTTAAGTGTGTGATTCAATGTATCCTCCAGCACAAAAATAATTTCAATCTTAAGTTCTCCCTACCAATAACTGAAGGGTGCCTGGAATAAACCGATAAGTAACTTATGATAAACTTCAAATTCTTCTTCAAATTGCCTTGCATATATACTTGTGAATCAAAGGGAGACTTTAGATTATGCACCACTCAAAAATGAACACTACTGTTAAATAAAAATAAACTGATTTGGTCAATAAAAAGTTTATTGCAAAAGCCATAACTATTCTAAAGTTTTGTTCAAAAATAGAATTCAGTGTTATTTTAAATACTGAAACTATGAAGTTGATACTTCTGTTAAATAATCTTGCTCCTTAACATCTAAATGTACAAATGTACAAATTAACATATGAAGCTTTACAAGAAATTTTATCTAGGAAGGTAAACTAAGCAAGTTACAGATTTCCTCATCAAGTTCTCCTGTTTGGGCAGTTCTGCAAATAGCCTTATAAAGGTTTGAGGAACAATAAACACATTTGGCTTGGTTTTCACCTGTTTTAAAACCACAATAACAAAACCCAGGGAGGTGGGCTTCTTTTGGTGTGTACCTGTCCTTGCATCTGGCATACCGAAAGTGGAATGGGTCAATTTTCCTAAGCCAGATAGACCTAATATACTCATGACGCATGACCAAGCTCCACCGAGTTGAGAGTGTAGCATGCTGTGCAAATGATGACAAAGTAACATGCTTGGCTTCACGGCCTTGCATTGTGTTTATGCCTAAGCCTAATCCGAATTTTCTAAACAATTCTTTGTTGTGGAATGGAATTGCATATCCCACTGTCCAAACTGTAGGACTTATTGACCTCAACAGTAGGGAACAGGTGTTAAAGAATAATTGGCAGTGAACACCTAGTTCTTCACAAATTGCTGCATCAGTTTCAACTCTACTGAATTTTGATACTGCTTCACGTAATTGCAAGGCAGCAAATGCAACTGACATAAGTCTCAGCAATTCACGGTCTGTTTCATTTTCTCTCTTTAATGAATCAATAAGGAACATAAATTTGTGGCAAAAGCATTTGGTCTCTTTCCCAGTAAAACGATATTCAAATTTCTTTTTTCTCCCTTCTTTGAGCCATTTTATGATTTTCTTATACAGTCTAGTTGCACCAACATCATTCTTAACTGAAAGGACAAATTTTTTAAGAGGAGTTTTATCAGGCAGGGCTGATACATCACAGCCTGCCACAGAAATGTTACTTCGTGAAACTGCTTCTTCCAAAAGTAAAGAATTGATATACTGCCAAGCATTGTTTGAATTATGCAATGGTTCTGCAAAAGCATAGTCTACTAAATGTGCAATAATAGGTTCACTTTCCTGCCTAGATTTCTGATCTTTAATAAATTGTGTAAGTTTGCTGCGCTTGGTTGAGGGGGCTAAACGTGTGGCATCAAGCTCATTTTGTTTGGCTTTCACCCTAGCTGCCACAGCAAGCCTGTCATTGTAATTCCATGGTTGCCATGTAAACTCCCTTCCCTCACCAATTGCCCCATTGACAGTATCTTTGTTACCCACGTGCACATTTGCAAAGGAAGAAAAATAATGTGCAGCATTACTCAACTCGCCAGCAAATGTGGCCAACCACTTCATGTCAGAAGGAACTAAAGTGAACTTAAATTGCACGGGATACCCTGCCACATTATAGTTCTTACTTTCAACATAAGCAATATCAGAAACTAATTTTTTTGCATAGAGCTTCATGACAACATGAGACTCAGGGCAATTAGCTCCAGCAAGAAGGAAGTTCTCATTTTGGCTAGCAATTCGATGACCTACATTAAGAAAAGAAAGAAGCCATGCTGTGGCCTCATCATCTTTTCCGAACGGTGCACCATCGGCACCTACTGCTACTTTGAAACTGTATGGAGCCTCATTAAAGTGATGAAGAAATGGTGTTCCTTCCTTGCTTAAAACTTTATCTACATGAATGTACAAACTTGAAAGTTCGAGGAGAAAATCCTCTAGTTGCCTGAAAGCTCCTTCCACTTGTTCTTCATCTTTCAAGTTACCACAAAATTCAGATTTCATATCCATTATTTTGCCAGTATGAATAGATTTGAGAAAGGAAATAACCTTTTCATAAGTAAGAATTTTAGGTACTTTCACTCCTGAAACCTTAATGCTACTTCTACGAGCACTATTTCCATTAGACTTCATGCACAGGCTTAGCCTTACAGATTTGTATTTTTCTTTACTAATTAAACCTTTACAATATAAAACCTTTACACTTCTAACTAAATTATCAGTGTTTTCTTCAAATTTAGCTACTTCTTTGTTTACAATGGATGGAAGTACTTTCCTTGTTTTCTTAGAGCATGCAACATAGTTCTCGAGTTGCTCTGAACTTGCACTAGACACTAATGTGACCCACATACCATCAAGGCAAGGTTTTTTGTCACTTTCTGAGGCACCATGAATTTCAGCACATGCCTCAATGGTTTCATGTTTACGTTTCCATGAAGACCGTGGCTTTACGAACCTATCTTGGAGCTTTTCCGAGTTTCCAGGCTCAATCAGTGAAGGTGTCTTTCTTCGTAGCCTCAATCGTCTCTTCTTCTTTGTCTCAGAAACAACTTGTTTTGAAGGAGTCTTCAATGATTCTAGTTCTGAAACCTTGGATTGACATCTTTCGATCTGAAAAGAATTGATTGTGTAATTAATTTGATATACATATGAACATAATAATATAATACCAATAAAACTGTTTTTTTATCCTAGATTTTAACACCACTGGAGGTATTAATAAACAAAAATATTTGTTTTTCAAGGAATTATTCATTAAACACACAGAAATAGAGTTAATTTGTAAGAAGCAAACTGTTCTCACTTGCCCTTGATTTTATGCTATAATTTTGTAAGTGGGTAACCGTTTCAAGAATATGGCATATGGATTACATTTCAACGAATCAGGATGGATAAAAAGTTAACCTTTGGCAATGTATGACCCACAGCAATTCAGCTGCACTGAACTTAGCTTTTCTGGGGAACATGAGTGCGATCGCACATGATTTTTCAGGCGGTGTACAATCAAGATATCAAGTTGCATGTGGAACCAGTTGGTGTTAAACTTTGTTTGAGCGGTGTGCGACACTTGCAGACTGCAGACTTGCAGACTGCAGACTTTGAGACCACAGATCCAAACCTTAAAAAATAAACTAATTCCTAACCCAAACCCTAATCCTAGCCCTAAATAAAGGTTAGGGTTAGGAATTAGTTTATTTTTTAAGGTTTGGATCTACGGTCTGCGGTCTACAAGTCTGCAAGTGTCGCACACCGTTGTTTGAGCCCTGCAAACTGAATAATGAAGCGGACTAAATTCATCTAGATCAGTTTCAAGGTTATTTAGAAACACCTTTCACCATAAATGAATAAATCTCTCAACTATAACTACAAGAAGTGGTGCTGTAGTGTCAACAACTAAATTCGAACTAAAAAGTTTAAGTTTCAAGTTCAAGTTTATTTCGAAGAAGTAAATTACAATATAAGTTTCAAAATTCCAGAGACCTGCATATAGTGAAAACTAATCAAAGGCAGGCCACTGGATTACAAATAAATTTAACATTTAATCAAATAAATAATATAAATAATAAGTCTCTTTAATTTTATATAATACAAAATAATATATATTGTAGAAAATATGGATGGAAAAATAGAAGAAGTCAGATTATTGTTAAAATATTTTATGTATAATGGATAAGGTTGGCAGTGATTTATTCAAGTACTTTCAGCTAATTTGCAGTAATCTGGAAATAACTGTATAGCCTTTTCAATCAAATTGATAACATCAAACATTTTGAAGCAATCAGGAAAATGCCTTAGACACTACAAAATTCTCAAAAATGATGGTTTATTATACAGCATATTCTAATGCACGACTTACCCTCTTGCTCACACGGTCCACTTTTCTTTTTTCTTCTTGAAGATTTTGGCAGTTTTCAAGGAAAAGTTCTTGTAGTTCCTTTCTTTTGGTCGCTAATTTACCAATTGGGAAACGGTACTTCGCAGTAGTTTTTGTGCTTCTGTTGTTGTGCCTCCCTTTTTTCCCCATAAACCTAGGCAGGTTGTACTTACTTGCTTCAAAAAAAACTCCCATGTATCATTTAAATCAGTTGTGACCTACATAGAACATCGTTTAAGCCGCCTCCATTATTCATTTAATCCCTAAAGCCGATCCAGTAATTAATAAGTCATGATTCTCAATTAATCGTGGTGACTTCAGTCAAAATTCCTGTACATTGTGCATCAGGACAGCAAGAAAGAATTCAACCTATCAAAACACAGATAATTTTTTAAGGTATCTATCGTTTTAAATTCCTTAGAATCAATGAAAAAAACTAACAAACAGTTTATATTGATCAAATACGCAGAAAATAACTTACTTTGAAAGACTACGATCATCGAAAATTGTCGACATTTCCTCCCATTACCATTTACTGAAAATAGCAAAATGGCCGACCTCTCAATGGGCCATGTGCTTCTCCTATCCCACAGTTCATAGCGGCCTATGTAATAAGTTATTCAGTTGTTTATTTTTTCATGTGAAGGCTTAGACAAAAGAGTACGCCCCGCGGCCATTTTGAAATATTTGAATTCAAAAAACCGCTGACAAAAAACGTGCCATTCTTGGGCGCGTGCCAGCCCGGCGTGTAATTTCGATATTTTTAATTATAATTATAATTTTTAAAAATATATATATAATTAAAGCCTTCTTTATTGTACACCTTACATGTATTAAAAAATTTACACTATTTAAAATGTGCCTGATGGGATAGTGTGTTATGCGCCTACGTTAAACAAGCCTATAGACATGCAGTTAAGAAATTTTATTTCAGTCTCTAACACAATTTATTTGATATAATTATATACACTTTTATCAATACAGCAGTTTGAAAAAGGTTATCTTCTGGAAAAGCCAATACCATGAGCTAAAGGAATTATATGGAAATGGCCCATTATAAGTTTTATGTTTACTAAAAATAAAAATATTATTACCATTACTATTATTCTTATTATTAGTGTTTTAATTGTTATTGTTGTGTTGTAAGCAACAACATAATTGCTATTTCTACTTCTAATTTTGTTGTACTTACAAATTAATTCTTTAGGTTTTGGTCATAGTATTGACTTTTACAGAAAGCAACCCTTTTAAAATAGCGCTATACATATTTTAATAATATTTTAATATATTTAATACTTTTATTACTTTTTATATTTTAATATTTTTATTATTACTTAAAAGTATATATATATATAATTGAAACTGTAAAAAGACTTTAAGATTGATTCATTGCTTTATTGCTACAGGGCTGTTAAAAAAAACAGTCTTTTACATTCTCAATTATATATTGCCCCTACATAGTTGAGCACACACTCTTTGAAAAAATGTTAATTTTCTAATAATCAAAAATTATATATATATATAAATGTACTAACCTATCAAATGCAGTTTCTCTCATTTGATTTTCAATATTTTTCTTGAACTGGGCCTAATGATACTGCCTCTCCTTTTGTCGGTCAGTTGCTGTCTTCTGTTGCAAATTTAGTTCTGTCACCTTAGTAAAACCTTCTGAGAGAAGAACGCCGTACTGTGTTTCGAATGCTGGAGCTATTTTCTCATAGATTGCTTTAGCCGTTTGCTTGATATGCTGTTGGGTAGGTTTCAGAACTTTGTCATTATCATTTTTGTTCACTGTATCTTGTGCCACAAGTACTGGATTAGCTAGAGCTTTACCTTTTAAAACAGCAGATTTTAATGGAAATGTAGCTTGTATATCAGCATGACGAAGTGAGCAACTTTTACAGTTAGCAAATGTGTGTTCCCTTTTTCGTGACTCGCTTAACTTCTCCCAGTTAACACGACTGATTGTTTGAAGGTATTTCTTCTTTTCATCTAGTTTAACTCTGCTCCATTTGTTAATTGTATCCCTCAAAGATGGAAACTTCTTTGTAAATTTTGTATAATCGATCTCACAGTTACTACCCACAGATGCAAATAGTGATCGAAACTACCTGTATTGTTCCTGGTTTACACTAGTCTTGTATTTTGCGTCTCCTTCACCAGCAACTCTTTTCAGCGATTTACACGTTTCCCGGGATAACTCGAGGGCAACAACTTTGCCAAAGCCACAAGTACTTGCACACAAAAATGTCCCAGACATCAGAAATCGTCAAAAAGTCAATAATGACCATAAAACTTAAAGCTTAGGGAAAACACGAAATATAAGTCATTTAACAAACGGGCTAAACACTGATTTGGAATTTCACAACTACGTTTTTTTCAAATTTCCTGCTTAAAGCAATTATTCGCACTTGTGCTAACGTTATTTGATAATTAACAAGACGCTCTAAAGAAGCGTACACTTGCTTTCTAAGTTGAAGTTTTACAGCATAAAACTGAAATTGCTTTGCATACTAAAGGTTTTCTGAATGACTATAAAAGCACGCGTGCGAACTTTTGCATCGAGTCAGTGCACAGCTTGCACTCAAACTCAGTGACATAAATTGTTTTCGGATGGATTGCGGTTATATTAAACCACTTACCTATTACCAAACCAAATAACTTTTGGAAAAGCGAGCATTTTATTAGATCGAAGGATTTTGTATCTGTTTGAATTCAGTAACATATTAACTCAGTTTCAGTTTGCCTTCACCTTTGGGAGATTTATTTCAAACCACGCTTTTATAAATTTTAATCTAACAGTCTTTCCCTCAAAACACTTACTAGGTGACTGAGGGTCTTTTGTTCTTCTTTTCAGTTTTCTGCAAGAATTTTACACTTGTAAAGCTTATCACACAGCCACCGAAGCGCATCGCGTGTAATGGTGTATGCATTCAACCAAAGTTCTAAATTTAATTTCTCAGCATTCTGATTCTTTAGAAAACAAAGGGAAAATTCTTAATAAAATAAAAATCCTCAAAAGCATTTTAAAACTTTGTTAATGCTCACTGCTCAAAGGTCTTCATTCTAACATGTAGAATCTTGACTGAAGCCAGAACTTGCGAGTTGTGTTTCAACGTTTTCTTTTGAAGTCTGGAAATTATAGATTACCGACTGGTTGCCTAGCACAAGACATACATCTGCTCTTACGTGACATACATCTGCTCTTACGTGACATACATCTGCTCTTACGTGACATACATCTGCTCTTACAGCAAATATCGAGGATCTTATCAAAGGTCTTATAAGTTTCTTGGTTTTTCACCTGTTCACTTTCTCGTGAACTATTTTAAAACAACCTTGATTTTTCTAAATGCGAAAATTGGCTCAGGAAAGGAAACTCAGTTGAGATTTGCTTGCCTGACTGATAGCAAGTTGGAATTCAAATTCTAAATTTCTAACAAGCACTGTACGTTCGTAAATTGATTCCGGATTAAAGAAAGCACAAACTTAGTGTTTTCCTGACGTTCTGACTTTACTGGGTAACTTTTTTTTTTCTTTCCAAAAGAAACTGACGAAGTTTTCACATCGCAGCATAATAAGGATAGATTATATAAAATTGTCAACTCAGCTATCAAGCGGCAAGCGTAATTACCATACATTCCTATGAGGGGTATCCCTAAACGAGCGATCATCAGTTGCAGGGCTTGTTTGTGTACTAGAAGTGGCATCGTCACTTGTAGAGCTTGTTTGTGTACTAGAAGAGCCGTTATCAGTTGTAGAGCTTGTACTAGAAGAGGCATCAACATCTGACTTCTGTTTATTACTGGAACATCGGCATTTTCGACTGCAAAAAACAATTAAGCAATGCTTTACCTCAGATGTCCTTCAGTTGAGATGTCCAGTCTTATGTACTTAGGTATTTTTGTTCATTACAATTGGTAGGAGAAAGTTTACTATATTGCTCAGACTTACAGCCCATGGCTTCTAAAGCCCTTGTGTTTGCCTCAACTTCGTCACATAATTGTCTTACCGCCTTCAAATCTCTTGCATTTGTCACAGGCGGCAAACTGGCCAGGGCATCCATATGACCACTAAAAAATTTTCTGAAAGGATCAAACCTTTTTCTCCGTAGCGAAACAGCCACAGAGTAATGTTTTCTCGTGAGAAAAAGTCCACTTATGGTGGATGCTGCTGACTCTTTCACTGATGACCGAAGATAATTTTTCATTGTCTCAGAGGGTTTCACAAACATAAATTACGCTCTCCAAGCAGTCCAAAAAGGGAGTCCATTCTATTGTTTTTCCATCAAATGACATGCTTTCCAGTTCTTTCAAATTCTTCAAAGACCACTAATCATAAACTCATAGCATAGATAAATTCAGATGAATCACTAATTTTCTTTGCCTCTGACATCAGATGTCTAACATGTGTCTTATGCCCCACACGGGGCCGCTTCTTGATAATATGAGTAATCGATGTTAGTATCAGAGAAGACAGCTTCACTGCAACTTTTGTCGTATCCGGTTTGAGGTTCCAGTTCGAAACTCTTAAAAGTTTGATCTTCGATGGCCGGTTTTAGTTTATCTATAGGTTCAAGGAATTCTAACAGTGACTC
Source organism: Zoanthus solanderi (assembly GCA_024336925.2). Taxonomy (NCBI): domain Eukaryota; kingdom Metazoa; phylum Cnidaria; class Anthozoa; order Zoantharia; family Zoanthidae; genus Zoanthus; species Zoanthus solanderi. The sequence goes on from JANCMA020014956.1 coordinate 9,712, forward strand.
TTCAGAGTCATCATCTAAAAATCCGCTTTCATTTATATCTGACTTCATTCTGTTAACATAATTTAAAAGTTGAATAAATTTCAGGTTTGCCCAACGGTGAAACCGTTTGCCTTGGGTCTGAATTCTTCCTGTCGTTATAAAAATCGTAATAGTTAAGATTTATTCATCTCCTCCTTTAAAATGCACGACATTGTGATGTCCTTTCATAAACTGCTGTGTTCTGGAATCAGGTTTAGTTGTCGGAAGTATTTCTCCATTATGGCTTTAATCCAAAAGGTCATTCGATTTATAGAAGTTTCAAATCCAACGATTGAGGTAGAATATGACTTTGTTCCTCTTGCTGGACTGTTGAAGTCATCTACTATGTACCGTAAAAGAGTTTCTTCCAGATCTTATACCACGCCGGCCATGATGGCTGTTCCAAGTTTCTGGTTTGGTGAAACCAAATTTGCTTGACGTTTGACGAAGGATACAATGCAACACAACCAAATAAAACTAAAACTTATAAGAAAACAAAACAAGTATTTACAGACACTAGAGGATGAAACTAAAATGTCAAACTTATTAGCCTGATTAATGAAATCTGAATTATCAAGCTCATTACCATTATACTGTCATTTATAACATTAATATTCCAAGTGGAAATGGAATCTCTATGCTTTCTTAAAGAACGACTACTAATGCAATTACTCCTAGTCTGAAAAAAAAAACGAATCTAACAGTAAAAGTAAACTACAAAAAAGTACAAGTAAAGCTTAGAATACTCACATTGATACCTATCAATATATCTTATTCAGTTCACAAATAAAAATAATCACTTTGGTTATGTTAGCGTACTTCGCAGATTGTTGAATTGTTCTGCTGTAGTAGTCAATGATAATGAAGAATTGTCAACACCATTCTTTATCGTTATTGGCTGCTTTCGCTGAACTTGCTGTGTGGCTACAGTTGCATGCTGTTCAACATCACTGAATAAGGAAGACGGTTGTGTCAGGGGCCAGGCGGTGGTGGTTGACCTACGCCAAGCATAGGTGGTGGCAGGCCTGCTCTAAATGACGTGTTTTGGGAATTCGGAAACAGAAAACTGAGGGATCTTAAATCCGGAATGTCTACCAGGTGGATTTCCTTGGTTGGTTTACATTCTGCGGTCGTTGTCCATGTTGCATATTTGAATGGTGATGTCCATGGCTCAGTGACCCCTCGTTACACTGTTCGAGTTAATGCTCTTGCGAAAAGAGAAACACTTTTTGTTGAGATGCTTCTTGTCATGGAGAATGGGTCTGATTTATGTCCACGGTTTTGGAGTGAAGGTTGTGATCTCTAGGTAGTACAGTTAAATAATATATTTCGGCATTTGGAAATTTCTCCGTAATACATAGTAGACTTCTTTGGCAATTGATTTTTCGTCATTGTTTGATTCGATATCACTTGTGCCACAATGTAGCAGAACTGAGTTAATTACCGGTGTATTTTTATCAAATTGGTCAATTAATTCAGTTGCTTTGTTTAAAATTGGCAACTTTTATAAACGACTTCATGCTTCGGAAACAACTTTCTGAGTCGCAAATATTCCCATTTTAATCACAAAGGAAAAGAATTCCTTGCTGTATTGTTTACAATGAGTTGTTTGTACGAGCAGAAGGTTTCATCGTGTCCGGACACGTAACCATTACGAAAAAAGGACGTTGGATGAAAAATAAGTGTGGCTACAAGTATAGTGAAGAAATTTAGACTTTATTGTTAAATTTTTGCAAAAAATTCTAGTGTTGGCAGAGCAGGGCTACAAATAGGGAAAATAATTAAACTATTACTACTTAACCACTCCAGAATTTTTTGTGCTGCCAACATATTTAATTTGCATGCGATATAAAATCAAATATTTTTTTTATAGTTCACAAATGAAGACTACCACCTGGTTTCTTCCGTTTAACAATAGTATCAAATTGGTCTATAAATGTTGTGATAATAATTACACTTCTGATGTAACGTCAAATAGTTGAATGAAAACTGTGAACCAGAAATTACATTTTTTACCTGCCATTAACTTTTCTTTGGCAGTTCAAGTAGTTTTGGCCTGCATGTTTCCCAACTTGTACTGCAGTTGGAAGTTGCTATAGGTGAATCTTTCCTGTCAATGTTTACATAATTCTGCTTCATTACAATACAACTCTAGGCAGCTCGCAAACAAAGATTAAGATTTGAGCCTAAACCATGAGAAAGCTTGTGAAACTAACAAAGAGATGATTTTTTTGACTCTATTTAAGCAGGTTCTAAATAGGTATTTCATTTTCAAAATACTCAAAATAGCGACAATGTTTAGCTTGAAGGTATTTATTTCACTTTATAAGCTTGCAAGCCTTTGGTATATTCCCCCTGTTTGCTACATTGGCCTATTTCTAATGAAGAGATTTTTAATTTTGTGTCTGACAAATTTTATGGAAGTAGGGTATAATAAAAATATTTATTAAATACTCTGTCAAATTTGATCTCAAATAGCCCTGTTCACAGCTACTAAAACTAGAAACTTTTACCCCAGGCCATGTGACTTGGACAAACAGGCATTTTAAAAAAAGGTATGGAGAAAGTAGCAATCTTATATATAAATTTTAAATAGTAGTCATTTAAAAACATTTTATCGTCATGTCTAGAGAGAAAAGTTATTCATTAACAGGATCTGTATTTTGATGTTTTCATAAACATGATCGTGAGAACTATAAGAATTTCCTCTTACCTTCCCCCAACAATTCAAGCAGCAGAAATGATAAGTCAGACATTTTGCATTAATGGTATGTGCCCATGAATTCATTTAATACCACAGTTACATCTGTACTGTACTTCACAAGTTATTGGTTTTCAGTCTTTGAAAAGTGAACATAATTTATCTGACTTTTTAACATCACTGATAAGACTCCATTCATTTTAAAATGGCAAAAGGCACTGTATCCACATGACTAAAAAATTTTGTATAAATTCAAAAGCAGGGACAACAAACTAAATCTCAATTTTTTGCTGTTCATGTCCTAGGAATGGTAAGATTTTTTATACATTCATGCACTTCTGATTTTCAGGTAACTAAATTCAGTGAAGGCCAACTGAGGTAGTTCCTTGCATATATTAACAGACACATGTATTATTATATATGTCAGATAAAGTCCTCTTGGAATATTAATAATTTGTATGAGGACAGGTTATGAAATGGCTGCCTATTGCGATTCAATTTTGGTATAGTACAGAACTTTATTATTGAAGTTAGATTACCTTCTATGGTTTTACAACGTTTGCACCACAGATAATTTAGTAGACTACAGTATGTCACTTAAAAAATCACCACAGTTTGGAAAATAACTGATAATTTTTTAAAAGAATATTAATTTTGTAACTTCCATACTGATCAATCTGAAGATAATGAAGTTACTATGTGTAATTGTTTAGGTATTGGGCTATTGATATATGTTTTGTGTTTGATTTAGACAAATAACTCACAACTGATTCTTAAATATATTAAATTTTATTTTTTCACAACTACAACATTTTTATTGTACCCATAATTATCAAATTAACCCTTTCACTCCCAATCAGTTATCAACACTCAACGTCTCCTTACATAACTAATACAAAATGATACAGTTGGTAATGAAGTTGGGAGAATTTTATAATTGAACTGGGATTGAAAGGGTTAACTATTATCCAGAGTGTGTCATGCTGATGAGGCCCAAAATGGCAGAAACAGCTGTCTGCGGCGGCTACTAACATTCAAGCTCACTGTTTATTTGTGGTGGATTCAAGGAGTAATGCTTTACGTTAAACATAAGGCTAGCTTTAGACCCACTATCGGGGGACCGAAAAGAACCCACACACTTTTTCAAATGAGTAAGAGTAGTAATCCCAGTGTTGTGGTCTGTTTTTACCACGGAAATCATTAGTTTTATCAGTTGAAGGTTTTAGATAGTCCGCAACAGCAGCTCACATAAATTTGATACAACACAGTATTATATTGTAATGCATTTAGGGCTTAAGGGATAAGCGCTAAAAAATTTTTAAAATGTTACTTTATTATCATTACTAATGCCGGCCTTAGTGCCCTTAGAACTCATTAGGGAGTCAGGTTGGTGTAGTGGTCATCAGTCACGCCTCCCACCTCTACGACCCGGGATCGAGTCCGCATGTGGGCTGAGATTTGTCGATCTCAATCTGACTCCAAGGGTTTTTCTCCGGGTACTCCGGTTTTCCTCCCTCTTCAAATTCGACTTTCGCGCCAAGATCTGAGCCGTCGAGCGATTAAACATTAGCCTCTGGTTAGGAAGAATGGGCAACCACTTCCGTCGCAGTTGACGTTAAATAAAGTATTTATTTTTATTTTTATTTTAAGATTACGAAAGAGCAACTTCAGAAACTGGGGCAAAATAACCCATCAGCAGAAACTATTACAGGATTCCTAATAACTTCACCTTTAACACTAAGAATTACCTGAGGTGCAAGTGAAAGGAACTGCAATGGGGTCCAAAGTGACACCGAACTTCGCCAACGTTTTAATGGGCGATTTTAAAGAAAAGTTTGTCTATGATACAGAGTGGGTTAGATTTTTTATAGAATGGATTAGATTCATTGACGACATATGTTTCATTTGGAAGGCTGATAAGGACTTGCTTATGCAATTCGTAAACAATCTGAACCATGCAATGGCGACAATAAATATCGCAACACAACGTTAACTTCTTAGACACGACCGTACAAAAGAAGAAAGAGAACTATTTGAGTACTGACGCATATCAGAAATCTACGGACACACACTCATACCTACATTACACCTCTAGTCACCCACCACATGTCAAACACAGTATTCCTTATAACCAAGATCTAAGACTAAGACAAATTTGCTCATCAACGGAGACATTAAGAATGCGTATTGCAGAATATTCAAAATTTTTCGTTGCTTGCGTGCACAAAAGAAAGCATGTCCTAAACGAAATGCACAAAGTGCTACTCATCACACAAGAAGAATGCCTACAATAGAAACAGAAGGAAAGCCTAAACAGGATCCCATTTATTATGATCTTTAATCCATACACAAAATGCATCGCTGAAATAACAAATAGGAACTTGGATTTCCTGAAGTCCAAGAAACGTTTGGCAAAAAAAAAAATCAAAATAGACCATTAATCGCGAACAGAACACCACGAGGCATCAGAGACACCTTACAAGTGTTTCACCACAAATACCTGAACACGAATCAGCAAATGGCTGCAGTCCGTGCTAAAAACGCCGGTGTAGCTGGTGCAAATTTGTCAAAAAAGCGTAGCATTCATGCATAAATATAGGAACATATTTAAACAACAGCTCACATGTTTCACTTGTTTCACCTAAATTTCAACATTAACATATTCTAAAAGATTTAACCAATGAGACCGCTAGTATATAGATATATAACGTGCAACTCCCTTATATGGTAACTGAAAGCGTCATTTGTTTGCAAACTTAAAAATTTAGGCAAAAGGAAGATTTGATAAAATGTTGTTATAATTATGAACTATAACCAACTTGATCTCGATGTGTCATTACCGAGCGCTCATGCAATTTTCATTGAAATCATTAATGATTTCCCTTGTCTAAAGCTTTAAGGTTTTACAAAAATTTCCGATACTCGAAGGCGATACTGTAACAAATCATTTCATGTTTTGATCGAAAATAAAAATGTCGAATCAAAATAAAACCTTACTTTTCTTTCTGCTTCTCAAGTTAACGGCTGTCTCACCAGTCCTGTATTCAATGCGTTGTTTCGCAACTTTAGTGACATCTATCGAAAGGAAAAAAAAGTTATTTTTGGAGTTTCATTTCAATCCATTGTTTTTGCGAAGACATTTGTACTAATTGCGACTGAGAAAGATGTCGGTAAAGGCAAACAGACAAATGCATTAAAAGGAGTGATAGAAAAGATTATATAAAGATGCGACACTTGTATAAAAACAGAAAGTTAGAGAAACAAAAACACAAATAGGAAGTCATGAATTGAAAATACGCCACAATTTTGCTAGAGCATAAACACTTTTGCGACTGCGGTATTACAAAGGTATATGAATGGAGTTTGAGATTTTAGGCGAGTTTCAGCAGATGACAAAGAAGAGGCGAAAAAATTTAATTGATTACTGAACAAAGGCTAAGAGAAATCGTATTACCATCGATATGGCACAGCCTTCAGTTTCCTTCGAGCAATATTCTCTCATATACCAAAAACAGGAGAGACTTAATCCATCGTAGAAAATTTTAAAAATGAAATAGGTTGCTAAGCAAAAACGCTGCACGAGGATCAGGAATTCAACATACCTTCTAAATATCTCTCATCTTCTGGTCTCTTGTCGTGCTTCCCATTAGTGGAACTGAATTTCGTGTAAATGTTTTTGAACTGCTGTTCGAGTTCTTTGATCTTCGCTTCCGTCTTATCACGAATAATCTGTTCTAGTTCTTAGAAAAGAAAAGAGAAAGATACCATGAATGTTTATAGGACCAAACTAAGATAATAATGTGAAATGTTTTTAAAATTTATGAACATATATATAGCATTGCTTTATAAACACACTGAGATAGAGTGTCTTCCTAAAATCTATATGATACCACTTGCTGACGTCACTTTTAATATACAACCAAGTTTATTTTAGGCTTAAGAATCAACTCTATGAAAGGTAAAAGCGGACTACTTCTGTAGGTACTGGGCCGGGAGCATAGTTACCCAGATTACGTAACTTGTTTTAACCAATGAAAAACACTAAATTTAATTTTAACCAATGAAAAACACTAAATTAAAGCTGACCCCGAACATCAACCAATCAAAAAGCACTTCCTCCGGTGCGCACAGAAACGCTCGTTAAGCTGTACCATATCGAATGAAAAGTGACAGCATGAACAATATCGGTAAGCCAGTGAAAGAACAAGAAGAGGACAAGAGATTACACTGCATGGTTTCTCCTATATAATTATAAACATTTGGCAAACTTTTCTATAACATTGCGCAACGTTTTCTACAAACGCAATAATCTTGGACATACCACTGTTTTTCTTTGTTGCTACTTCATTGTCAAACAGCTGCCTATGATTTCCAATGGTCCATCGTAACTCCATCACAAGGACGAGGCATACTAGCGCCCAGGTACTACGCGCCATTTTGCTGCCAGTTGAATAAAATGGAACTCACAAGTGGTTGTCGTTATAAACCAAACCCTGTGAATGCGCTTATAGCAGTAAAACAACAACAAAATTTTGATCTCAAGTCTTTATTGAACCATTTTTAGTTTATCCACGTATAATTAAAAAAACGTTACAGTTATTTTTACAGCATTTTGACAATAATGATTTTGATTAACTAAACCATTTTTGCAAGCTCTTTAGTGCTATAAAAAAAGTAAACATTTATAAGATGTCCTGCATGAATCTCTTTTTTCAATTTTTAAAAAAAGACTAAACTAAAAAAATTGTGGTCCCATAAAATATTAAGAAACTAGTACCTTCTAATTAAGTTTAAGAAATACATTTTTAGAGCACTCAGTTTAACCCTTTCAGTGCCAGTCAGTTATCAACAACCAATTTCTCCTTATATAACACATACAAAATATGACATTTG
>JANCMA020015048.1:0-17316 GCA_024336925.2 Zoanthus solanderi
ATCAACATTCTGTTACATTTTAGTTCCATAAGCCTTGTGAGTTGCCAAAGTTTTGGCTCATTTCTAATTTTTTTTTTGCTATTTTGATGTGTTATGAATACTTTAGAACCAATAAATCTTGAAATGAGGAAAAAACTTGACTATAGCAATTTTTTATTTAACCACACTAGTTTTGTAGGCTACACGAACTATGCCTGTGGTCCCACGATAAACCTTCTTTCAAACTGAACTTTTATAATAGAAACCTCTTTTGCAAATAGAACTTGTGCGAGTAATATCCTTTATGCAATGAACCAGAATCAGCAGATATTGTTACACTTGTATAGTGTATCACACAAATCCCTGTCAGTTTCAATAAAAAAAGTCAGTTTTGTCACAATATTCCAGTTCAAAGAATAGATTTCTTTCTTAGCAAGTAAAGACAGTATTTGTATAATCCTGCTACAGTGCATAGATCTACATAACTACTATCTGTAAAAAATATTTTCTGATCCTCTAAGCTTATTTTAAGTGCTGCATTTCTGCTCCCGTAGAGGCCCTTTTTAAAACACATTATATGATTTGGTTCTGTTGCCATGGTAACGAGAGGGCCAAACAACAGTATGGTAGTAAAGTTTTGTAGTGGGCAGTTGAAACATGATAGCTGTTTTTGAAAAAGCTATGTTTTTGGTGAAACTTGGGTTTTCATGTGTGTGCTACCTTAACACTAATACTATTTTGAAAGTTACAAAAGTAAATGAAAACTTTTTTAACCTCTGATGTTGAATATTTCAGGACCAGGGACAGTTCCAAACCTGCTTCAAACAGCTTTATACATCACGTGGTTTATGACTGGAAAAGGAACCCATTTGTACGCGGCGGATATAGCTCGCCTACTGTGCATGCGTGCGGCATGCGTGAGGAACTCGCTAAATCTGTGGACGATCGGATATTTTTTGCCGGGGAGGCTACAAATATAAATGTCTCTTCTACCATTCAATCTGCTATCGAGACTGGAGTTCGTGCTGCAGAAGAGGTTATGTCAAGCGTGGAAAAAGATGGAATGGAGAAATAAAGTGTCGACGTTTTGATGATGTGCTTGCATCTTATGGTTTTTATGAATTAGTTATAATCAATTTCTGAACTTTTATGAAAACTATTGGTAATGTTTCTGTTGTTATTGCTCCTGATGATGATGATTGCGATGATAATGATGATTGCGATGATGATGATTGCGATGATAATGATGATTGCGACAATAATGATGATTGCGATAATGATGATTGCAAAGATAATGATGATTGCGATAATGATGATTGCGATGATAATGATTGCGACGATAATGATGATTGCGACGATAATGATGATTGCGATGATAATGATGATTGCGATGATAATGATTGCGATGATAATGATGATTGCGATGATGATGATGATGATGATGATGATGGTTAACAACAACAACAACAATATATTTTATTTACAAAAACATTTTTACAGTCGAATTCTCCTGACCCGCAAGTAGCCATCGCTAGTCGAGGCGGGTCAATCGTAAATTACATTAAATTACATTACATTTGTTTATAATTAGCTATACATTTCTACTGAAAAAGCGGAAAACATTTTTTAATGGAACTAAAGACCTTTTGAAAAAGACTGAAATAGTATGTTATTAGACCTTGTTTATTTTGTATTGCTTAAGTTTTCTAGTTATTTCAGTGAATTCAATATATGAATCTTCAGTTTTTAGTATTTCTAACAACGATTTCTTTAATTCTTTCTTAAACGATTTTTTTGATAACTTTTTGAGCTCGTAAGGTAACTCATTCCAAGTTTTGACGCCAACACGCGAAAACGCATTTTTTAATACATTAAAGTCTAGAGTTTTTATCATAATAGTGTTGTGATGTTGATGAGCGTGTAGCATGGGTATGAATATTCGAAGTTTTGGTAAATAATCTCATGATGTTTGTTGGTGCATTATTATTGTAAATATTGAACATTAAATTACATACCGCTTCGTAATATAAGAAGGTCACTGGCAGAGTTCTGGCTTTTACAAATAAAGGAATTGCGTGATCTTTTCTGTCTACAAAATAAATTAAGCGCAGTACACGTTTTTGAAGAAGAAGAATTTTGTGGAGATATGTCTTAGAGGCAGTGCCCCACGTTATAAGTCCATAAGTTATATATGGTGTAATCAATGATGTATAAATATTTAAAAGTACAGATGAGGGGACAAAATGTCTCAGTTTAGTTATTATTCCAATTGTCTTGCTTATTTTGGTGATGACCGAGTCTATGTGATTTTTCCAATATAGCTTTTCATCAATTAAGACTCCAAGATATTTAATGGAATTCTTGATTTCCAAATTAACATTTTTGTTTGTTTCATTGTCGAATATATTAATTTTTGGACGGTAATTAGTTGTTTTTTGACGAGGGCGAAAAATTACAAAATTTGATTTTTTTATATTCAGAGTTAGTTTATTTGTTGTCAGCCAATCATGCAAAAAGCAAAATTCAGTGTTGACCGTTTGTTCAAGTGACTTTAGGTGTTTGTTAGCATATAGAATGTTAGTGTCATCTGCAAATAGGAAAAACTTTAGCTTATTGGAACAGTGGTGAATGTGATTAACATACAATAAAAAGAGGAGTAGGCCTAGGACTGACCCCTGTGGTACCCCACAGGGAGCAGTTAGCTTAGTTGATATGTGTGAACCGATTTGCGTTGTTTGAGTACGATTTGTTAGATATGATTGAAACCATTCATGGATAATTCCTCGAAAGCCATAATAATTAATTTTATCAAGTAGTACTTTATGATTTACTGTATCAAAAGCTTTTTTCAGATCAATGAAAACACCGCATGAGAAAAGACGGTTATTTATATTGTTTTGTATTGCTTCAACAATTTCAAGAATGGCATGTTGTGTGGAATGTGCTTTACGAAAGCCGTACTGTGAGGAATATATTATATCATTTTGATCAATAAAATCTATCATTCTGTTGTACATTAGTTTTTCAAAGATTCTATTAAAGTTGGACAAAAGAGATATAGGTCTGTAGTTAGAGGCATCAGTCTCATCATCATTTTTGAAGACAGGTGTAATTCTAGAGATTTTAAATTTTGTGGGGTATACGCCTTGAATAATAAAGATATTGAAAATTTCTGATAGAACAGGAGAAATAATGTCACATGAATATTTAAGGAGTTGTGCAGGACAAGAGTATAACCCATGTGACTTACTATTTGTTAGTAATAAGATTTCCTGTTTTACATCGTCTGGTGTGATAGGTTTAAAGAAAAATGACGAATCAGGTGACCTTGATTTAGAGAGATAATTCATATGGTTGCTTTGGGGAGATAATTTACTTGCTAGTTTGTTTCCTACACTTGCAAAATGCTCATTTAGTATATCCGATATGCGGAAAGGTTTACTGGTCACTTTATTGTTATTATTTGGGTCCTTTAATGCCCTCACTTTATAATTTATTTTACGGTTATTTAATAATTCATTTATTCCTTTCCATGTTTTTTTCATATTGTTTATATTTTTATTAAAGAAATCAAAGAAGTATCGTCTTTTGCTTAAACGCGTCAGGCTGGTAATTTTATTTTTATAATATTTGTGTTTACTGTCATTTCCAGTTCGTATAACTTATTTTTTATTTTAATTGAAGTTCTTATACCATTAGTTATCCATGGTTTGGCTAATTGTTTAAGTTTGCGTTGTGAGATGATTTTTATTGGCGCATTTTTATTTACAGTTTTATTCATTTGTCTATAGAAGGATGAAAATAGATTGTCGATGTTATTTTCTTTTGACACTATGTCATCCCAGTTAACTTCAGAGAGATCTTTGTTGAATTGTACTGAGGAGAAATTTGAAAAATCACGTTTTTTTATTGTTTTCTTTGTTACTTTATCTCTTGCAGATGTTAGAATACAAAACTGGGAGAATTGATCTGAAACATCAGTGACAATATTTCCACTAATTAGAACTTTCTCTGGGTTCGTAAGAAGAATATTATCGATTAAAGAAGCTGAGGTTTTATGCACGCGTGTTGGCTTATCAATAGTTGGAAGGAGGTAACAGCTCCGTAAAGCCATTAGGAAATCTTGACTGTGTTGAGAAATTTCGGCTTTCAAAGTACATAGGTTGAAATCACACAAAAGGTAAACTGTTTTTCCAGTGGAGGTTAGCTTTTCGAGTGTTTCATTAAAATATTCAAGAAAGTGATCTGGTGAGTTATGTTGGCGAGAAATAATACCGCAGATAACATTTTTTTGCTTTTCGAAAAAAATTTCTATCCATAAAGCCTGGTAGGCGTCATTAGATGTCTTTTCAATTATTTTATAATTAAGATTTTCATCAATGAAGATCCCAACACCCCCAGAGGCCAAAGGTGTGGGCACGTGCTCAAAAGCGTAACCAGGAATTTGGGAAATGCACGATTTCTGATTATTGTTAGTAAGTTTTGTTTCCGAAATTCCAATGATGTTGAAGAGGAAATCTGTTTCTTTCAGACAGTGAGTTACAAGCTTTTCAAGATTACGATTTAAGCTAGCAATAATAAGATGAAAAATTGAGAGACTATATTCTTTTTGTTCGTTCGTTAGTCTTTTACCATACTGTTTAAAATTATACGGAGAAAAGTAACGGCTATGAATTTGTTGGTTGAGCAAATTGTCATTAGCATTTAAAGTGGCATCAAAATTTGTGTTCAATGCAAATAAATCAAGGTCGTAAAGGCCAGTTAAACTCTCTAAGTTTCTTTTTGTTAACAGCCTACTCGAGAGCAGATTGTTAAATTGGCCATGATAAAGGGTTAAATACCAGTAAAATTATAAAATGGTAACTCTTTAAGAAGTGCTTTCACATTTCTTAGTTGCTGCTTGCTTCTACTCATATTCATTTAGACATAAAATGTATCAATTACTTCTGTCAATACTTATCTTTTGGAGGTGATCTTTATCCCAGCATAAATGGGTTCAGTTGATCTAAACTACTGATTTTGCGGATGGGAGATGTTTCCGTTTTTCTGAGATAGATAAACCCATTCTTTGCCCAACAAAACTTGAAGTCGTATGCGTTTTTGTATTTCTTAGCTTCGAAAAACAGATTTTGCAGTCGTGGAGTTAGATGACCATACAAATATTAGTGGGACACATCCATTCCGGGTGATAAGCCTAGCTGCTCCGCATTTAAGTTTCTAATTGACCTCCTGACAGCCATTACTTTCTCTTTTGCGAGACGACATATAAATTTACAAATATTGCATTTGGTCACTGAGATGGTTTTCTTGAGGGAATGCGATGAGTAATATCGATGTCGTTAATTGATATGTCTTTCACTCCCATTTTAGTAAAAAGCTGGAGACAGAGATTTGCTGTTTGTTCAGAGGTCTCATGATCAACAACAAACGGCATCCCAACAATTTTGACATTAAATTGATAACTGTACGACTCAAATGCATCGATCGATTTCTCAAGTCGGTCGCAGGCATCGGAGATGGCGTTTAATCTGGATTTAATTCTTTGTAACTCTTCAGTTGCACTCTTTTGAAATGCTACAAGGTCATCATATTTGGCAGAAACAAATCCGACTAATTCCTTCTCGCTCGATAACTGGGCTTTACCGCCATGATTTACATCTTCAGTTCGATCGGTGTAATCTTCACTTTTGCTTCCAATGGCCACGGTTAAATTTTCTAACTGTTTTTTTAAGTCTGTAATTTCATCTCTTAACTGCTGGTTTTCTTTCCTTAACTGATTTCCGTTTCCAGTCACTTTGGTTAGAATAGAACATGAAAGAGACGGAGAAGAAAAATTTACGTCCGCTTCCCTCGAGCGTGGAATCAAACCCACTTCTCCTAGTTTTCTAGTCAGGAGTGTTAACCACTACACCATCAGGGACTACCACGCTGGCAACGTAGCAGTTTGATTAGCTGGTTAACACGTGAGGATTCCTGGGCCCAATTTTTATGAAATGCAAATGCGGCCTAATGCTACTGTAGTGTGTTTAGACTTCGACAAAAGGCTCAGATCTTGCTTGGGCCAAGCCGCCAGTTGTTGTTTATATGCTTTTCATTTGGTAATTATTCAGTAGATCTAAGCCTTATGTCCAAGTCTAGACACACTACAGTAGCATTAGGCCGCATTTGCTTTTCAGAAAAATTGAGTTCAGATAGTTGAGGGTCTTAGAAAGTCCGATGGAGCGGCTCACATGTTAAGGCGCAACTTGGCAGCTTGATAGGAAGTGCCCTCAATGGAAGAAACAGACCACAACACCGGGGTAACGACCCTACTCTTTGCGACAAGTGTGTGGTATCTTTTAAGTCCCTCGACAGAGAGATCGAGAGACTGGACCTAAGGTTTAACGCCCTTATCCGAGAAGACGCGAGGGTCTAACCATTTGCAGATGTTAGACAGGTTAGAGCAAATGCAGCACCTTCTCCTCAATTATTTTAAGACCCTGAGTGGTGGTCCGGCCAGGAATCGAACCCGAGCCTCCCGCACAGCAGACTGGCGCCTTACCAACTAGGCTAACCAGGCGGCGGTGGTAAACCGTAATAATACTAAGCACAAAATCTGAGGCGCGTAAGGTGCTTTCCCAGAACCTGATAGAATTTGCTAGACCGCCCTTAATGGAGGGTTCAGAGTTTATAATCAGGGTGAACGGATGAGTCTACATTGCTAATCATCTGATCCGCGACCGCCTCACCAACATCTAGTTCATCCCGGCTCCGGGGGGGGGGGAGGGGGGGGGGTGAGTCAGTCTTCCTATTGTTGCAGTTGGGAGCAACATACCCATACTCCCAGCACTATAATAAGATAAAATTCGTATCCCCAGGGTCCATGTAATGTGCTGTTTCAGTATTTTATAGATGCTGATGAATTTCCACATTTTGTGAATGAAATTTTAAAAGAACAAACCGCGCGCCTGAGCGCCTCATTCAAAGTGTTGGATTTCTAAGTTTATTATTGACATATATAGTACCTGCTGAAAGTTTTGTAAATTCAGTGATGCTTTTTTATTTTGATCAAAGCAAATCAATTTAAAGGTAAATAAATAAATGTAATAAAATCTCATTATGTATAAAATGATTATATTACAGAACGGAAACACTTTGTAAGGGATTTTATGCACTTGTTGGTTTGTATCAAGTCAAGTCAAGTTTATTATTTGTACCATCTGTATGTTACAATGTTAATATTTTTTTTCTAAAGTGAATTAACCTAAACTACTGGTAAAGGATATCTGAAATAACTTTCGTTAAACAGGTCAGATAGAGCAGGAATCAGTTGATTTGAGGCATTGTGAGGTCAGCATAGTTGGTATATACACTGAAACTTTAAGATAGAAATTATTGACTGCTTATACAAATACAGACTTTATACAAAACACATCACATTCACTAAACATAATACAAAATACAAAAGGGTGTGCTTATTTAAAGATATGTATAAAGAATACATGATTATGTATTTTTGAATTTTACTTTTGAACAAATACAGATTAAGAGCGTTAGCAATGAATTTTGCTTTAAAAACTGGTAAAGATGAACTTTTAATCGAAAAGTTTATATTGTTCCAAACTTTTGGTCCTTGGTAGCGAAGCGAGAATTTCAGAAATCTCACTCGTTCGCTACGCTCTCTCGTCAATTTTACATACATAACAAACTCGCGAGAAAATCCGTTATAAGTACGCGGTCGCTTTCCACGAAGTAATCTGTATATTACTAACAGTATCATTCTTATCACAGAACACGGATCTGTTTCCTGGGTGAAAAGAATGAAGCAGGCGCTTTTAAAGAAAGAGGCCATGAACGTCATTGTGGTACACTGGAATGCTGGTATGAATATTTTACATTACTATCAGGCCGCTGCTGACACTCAGCTTGTGGGGGCTCAGATAGCAGAGCTGATAAAGTTCCTTATACGTCACAGTCATAACTCAGCAAGCAGGTATCATGTGATTGGATTCAGTCTTGGCGCTCATATCGCGGGGCATGCTGGGAGAAGATTGCAAAGAGATGGGAAAATGCTCGGAAGAATAAGTGGTTAGTTGACTTTAGCAGCTTAGAGTTTATCACAGGGTAAAATAAAAAATAAAAAAAAAACCTTGAACAACGATCAACACAATTTTAGCTGAAAATTTAAAAGGATTTTTCTATCAAACCATTAAGTGACGGAAATTTATTGTCCGCTTTAGGGCTGTTGAAAGCGGCAAAGAAAAAAAATATAACAGATTCAACTCTCTACTAGATGACCTACAAAATATAACAAAACATATGAAGCAATGAAGGACCGGAAAACCGGAATTCTGAAATACCGCGAAGAAGTGCGTTAAAAGCATTATTATAATGGTATGGGGAGAAATGCCTACTAAACAAGCTCTGGTGCTCGCTTTTTGAAGAAAATTAAGCAGGCGTTTTGAGTTTGTTGGTGTGACAAAAACTAAAAAAAAAAAAAAACTACTCCCAATAGGTCAACTTCAGAAAACCTTTTATGAGGACGCTAAACAGTGCCAGAGTTGATGACTTGGGAATTCAGTACCCAAATGAGACTGTTCATCGAGGAATCACAAAACTTATAGTGCAATAGAAACTTAGTATTTGATTGGGGCATAATAGTTAACTCGACTGGTAATAGTAACAATAGTGTTAATGATAATAGTATTAATATATGCTTAGTAATGACGATAGTAAGTACAATGAAACGAATAATAATAATAATAACAGTAATGTAGATTTAGGTGATGACCTCACTGCCAACCTGATCCACTAATTTTTCTTCACCGTTACCAGGACTAGATCCAGCTGCACCTTTATTCAGCGGTGCATCGACGGTTGCAAGACTGGATTCCAGTGACGCCAGTTTTGTGGATGTAATGCACACGGATTCTGACCGGTTTGGACTGAGTGATGTTAGTGGTCATATTGACTTCTACCCCAACGGTGGGGCAGACCAGGGCTGTAAGAAATCTGGACAAGGTAGATATATGACATTCAGTTGTATGAGTTTTGGACAAGGTAACTGATATTCACTTGTACCCCAACGGTGGGGTAGACCAGGGCTGTAAGAAATCTGGACAAGGTAGATATATGACATTCAGTTGTAGAAGTTTTGGACAAGGTAACTGATATTCACTTGTACCCCAACGGTGGGGTAGACCAGGGTTGTAGGAGATTTGGTCAAGGTAACTGATATTCACTTGTACCCCAACGGTAGGGCAGACCATGGTTCAATGAAATTTGGACAAGGTAAATAGATTACATTCACTTTTATTCCAAGGGTACTTCAGACTTGGACTGTAGGCGGGAGGTTCGGACAAAGTAGGTTCTTAGAAGATGACAGGTATGAGCTTCGAATTCTTCTAAGTAGTGTCAAGTGCAGGAGTTGTCACAAAACACGAAATTGGCGTCAAAATTGCGGCGAATACCAACTTGAAAATGCACACATTCATTATTTTACAAAATTTTGTCGCTTCAAATTTCGCAACGATGAAGAAGGAATCGTGTACATTACAAACTGCATTCAAAATACAAACAGTATACATTACAAGCGGCATACATTACAAACGGCATACATTACAAGCAGCATACAATATAAACGACATATATTATTAACAGCATACATTACAAGCAGCATACAATATAAACGGCATATATTATTAACGGCATACATTACAAGCAGCATACATTACAAACGGCTTGCATTACAAGCAGCATGCATTATAAAAGCGTAGGTCGCTTCATGTCATTGCTATTTAAGATATTGATTTTTTATGCAGGAGCCCTTAAGAACCTGATCTGCGATCATATGTTGGCCCCAGAATATTATATCGCCTCCATTCAGCCCAAGTGTTCTATGGAGGCCTATCCTTGTTCGAGTGCTGAAGAATTTACCCGAGGGTCATGCCTAAGCTGCAACGGCCAGTGTCCCACTATTGGTTACAATGCGGTCAATAGCAAGGGAAGTGCATCGGGAAAACATTTCCTGTACCTTAATATTACAAGCCCTCACTGCGGTAAGTACGAATCTGTAGAACTGTTGCAAATTTTTATCAGTAGAAATCACCATCAAGTCATTGCCATCATTATCATCACCACATCCAACATCACTTTCACGCATACCATCACCATTACCATAATTTGCACAGTTAACGAAACGAAACAAAACGAGAGGTTTTGCTAATCGCCCTTCTTGAAGTACGAGACTAAGCAAGAACGCAGCTCAACGAAATGGGGTTAAAGTATTTGAGAATTAAGGCGCTCTCATTACAAACAGACACATGATACAACACACACATGCACAATGGCAGCCGCTATTTAACCCTTAATGGCCTCGAAGCACAGCACCATAACAACACTGGGATCATTACCCTGCTCTTTTCTACAAGAGTGTGGGTTCTTTTTAGTCCCCCGACTAGGCCTACGATTTAACGTCCTTATCCGAGAAGAAGCGAAAGTCAAACCATTTCTGACGTTAGAGAAAAAGGCAGCACCATCTCCTCAACTATTAGAAGATCCCGAGCAATGGTCCGGCCGGGAATCGAACCCGAGCCTCTCATACGATAGACTGGCACCTTACCAAAGAGGCTAACCACACGGCGGTCATCATCATCATCATCATCATCATCATCATCATCATCATCATCATCATCATCATCATCACCACCATCACCATCACCATCACCATCACCACCATCACCATCATCATCATTCTCAACTTTCACCACATCCACAATTCCCATTACCATCACTAGCACATTAACCATTAACCCACCCACCATTAACTTCTGTCTTTACCACCACCATATTTACTATACCATCAGTTCCATCCCTAGCACAATTTCATCATCTAGTCCACCATCAACTTCAACCCTAAACCACAATTTCCATCACACTTATCATCACTAGCACAATTACCATCATACAGCCTTTATCGTCGTATCACTGTCATCAGAACTATTACTATAGGGAGCTTAAGAAACGACGATGGGATTAATGATGATGGCAGTTGTAAATAAAAGGCGCTTTTTATGGAAGTTGGAAGGAAAATTGCGAGGGAGGGTTCATTCCCACTTCGGCCCTTTAGTTTTCCCCCAAAAAAATTAGAATAGCAGGCTCGCAGGTTACTACCACCATACCATCAGCACTCTCATTTTCTTAATCACTATAATCACTCGTGTAAAAAAATCTTTAATGCAATAATTAAGCTACTAGCGTGTTTGGCTCCCGCGAGATTTCACTATTTTTACGAAAAGTCAGAAAATTACTTTGGTTTTAGTTTCTACTAATGTTTACATAAACGCTGATGGATATCTACCAAAACGCGATACACAATATATAGATAAATAATTAAATATATTTCTCCGATTGTATCATGAATTTTTTTACTGGAAAGAGCGCGGCGTTTCAACTGTACCTGCAAGTCTTCATATCTTACTGTATTGTGGGATTTTGAACGTCGATACTGCGCTGTCTAAAAAACTAACTTATCACCTCCAATCCTCCAATTCAGGTATCAAGCCTACGTAAAATAGCTTCTGACATGGTTGGCGAACGATGGAACCCAAGATCGAGATAGAAGTCCGTTAGGAAAAATCTTGTGTTCATAAAGCAAAATCCAGTAAAAACAATTAAAATAGCGGCACTTAATTGAAAACACGATAACCATTTTAAGAAATAAATAAACAATAAAAAATTCATACTCGAAACTAAGGTTATTTTGTATTTTGTCAAATTTTTATTAAAATCCTTACTTCGTTAAAAAATTCCGCTTCATTTCATTACGATCTTCTTTAGGGAAGGGAAATCCAACAGACCTCTAAAACGAAGCCATGTTTGACTTAAATTGTGATGTAGACAAATCAAAGTTGAAGATTTTTTGAATTTATCCTTAGACAAGTGTAGTATTTCTCATGAAACACGTAATTTCCTAAAAATGACTTACAAAGCAATCACGTGACATTAGTAAGTCAAATATGACTATAGCCATTCAATTATAGCTGCGGTTAAACTTCTAGTGGAGATTCGGTCTGGGTCGGGTTTTGATTAGGCTTATAAATTAAAGCCTGCTTCACACTTGCGATGTAATTAAGCACAAGCGCAAGGTGATTGCGCTTACGTTTTGTCGCTTCACACTAGAAGATTTCTGACACAAGCGCAGTCGCAAGCGCAAGACAAGCACAAGAAAAACAAAATTTTCCTTTTTCTTGCGCTTGCGCTTGCGATTACGTCGCTAGTGTGAAGCTAGATACTGTCGGTCATAAGTGAATAAGTTGCCTGAGGTAAAACTGAAATTGACATTACGTTATACGGAGGGCTTCCTGTGTTTACAGAGTTCTACTGTGTGATTGGAAGAGCTGATCACGGGTTCCCATGCATGACCCAAGGCTTTAATCTCGGAACTGTCACAAGTTATTCTTTTGTTCATCTCAATTGTCATATCCGTTCATGGAGAATCCCCGTGGGCAATGTCACCCAATGATATCGATTACACCTACAAAACAAATTCCCGTGGGCTAAAAGTCTATTACCGACGAGAAAAAGCCAATCGTAACTACAGCTGATAATTTAATAAAGTAAAGAAGTTTTTGGATCAAACGTTTGTGCCATTTCTCTATAGTAAAACAAATATTAAGTCGTTAAGAAAACAACAGCAAGGAACCGATTTTTCAAGTTTTAGTCCTTTGTTTGAAAGGTTTTTTTGTCTCTCACTTGTTCAGCAAAGTGATTTATTACGTCAGCTCCGTACAATAGGCTACTTACAACAAGGACAAAAACATTGCAACTTCGAGTTGTCTTATTCACAGTCGCTTTGAAGACCAAACGCTTCATACTTTACATCCTCACACTACTAAAGCAATGATCCTAAAAATGTTAAACTTGAGTTGTCTGAATTGCGTGTTGTGTCTAGTTCAGTTCAGTTCAGGCTAACGCTTCAAACGTCAGCTCTTTACACCTCTTACTGCAGGCCCATAGCAGTGGGAAAATTTCTGGGGGGGAGGGGCTGGGGGGGCTATGGTAGCATTTTTGTACCCAGATCCTTCTCAGCTTAAGTGTAACAATGTTTCTGTTCAATGGTAACATACATGTTTATATGTGACGGAAATGATATATTTTTAATCTTTTAACTGCCATTGAATATTTACTGTATTTCCAAATTTCCGACCATCAAAAAAATCTGGAGGGGCCAGCCCCCCCCCCCGCTACGGGCCTGTATGGTGTTTGATAGTAAAAAGTTACACTTTGGGATTTTGAGCTACGCGTATTTTGCATCTCCGATGCATTTCATTATTTTTTTAAAATGTAAATATGTTTCATTTATTTATACAGAAATTGATGAAGAAATTCAAGAATATCTTGTTCTTAGTTTCTTCATTTTTTCTATTAAGTTGCTTAGCTCAGTAACCGAGCCTACTTGCCTGAATCTTGTCTAGTTATTCATATCCCAGGAGGCTAATCGCGCGTTGATGATAACTCGATTCGTGCGGCTATTTTGTTTGATGGTTATTTTTTTGAGTATTCACTAGTTTTAATGAGCTGAGCGGTGTGTTTTTTACCTTTCATCGACTAGTTTGTGATTTACCAGGTCGCATAACCTCGTAAGTGATATATATAAAATATTATTTGCATTCTAGAATGTGACAAACTGTTCAAAGAGAACTTAAAATTCAACACTTTGCTCTTAATACTTTTCAAACAAGTCGAGCAAAGCTTTAGTTGGTTTAGTAAGCCGGCTTTAGTAAAAAAGAAATACAACGATAATAACTAAAATGAAAGACACATCAATTTAAAAAACATTTATGTTGCCAGGATGTCAATTTTTTTAATGCTGCTTCCGCACAGGTTTTGTTTGTTTCTTATAATCAGTCTTGCAATGTCGTCTGGGATGGAAAAGGACAAAACGATACTTTCTAGGAACCATCTAGGATGTCAAACAAATTTTCACAACATTTTTTCAATTTTTTCATTTCATAATATATTTTAAATCCAAACTTTGTAACACTCTGGAAACTTTCAAGCAATATCTTCAATTTGAGCAAAATGTTCCTAAGTTCATAAATGTAGTTTGAAGTCAAAACTAATACTGCATTCCCTTAATTCCCTCAATTACACTTTCTTTCCCTCTCTACTTTATAGCAAGAGCTATAAAAATAACCACAGCAACCCGCGCCTGTTGTTGGTCACATTTCGATTGTGTGACAAAATTTAAAAATGCTGAATGACTTCGGCCCATTCCTTCTCGTCCCACCTGCCGTTTTCCCTTACGTTTGGGGGACTCGCTTTCCAGTTCCAGACCTTCACTGGTTTATTCCAACTAATCCCATAGTTCGCTTCCACATATGGTTGCGCGGGGCATGGAACACGCACCTTTAACTCTAAGAAATCTGTCCAACAAACGGAGAATTTAGGAAAGATGTATCTGAAATTGTAAAGAAAAAACAATAAGAGTAATAATACTGACCGCGAGCGGAATACACGCATTTTTAAAAATGTAAAGATTATTTGTACTTTGCGGTCCTAAATCCGCCATAGTAAAACACAAACGAGAACATTCCACGACGATATATACAAAGCACATATATATATAATTATATATACTTTAATTTCTTTCATGAAACTGTAAATTTTCACAACTTGAAGACAGCCAACCATATCGTTCACGTCTTTTTCGTGCTTCATAGCGCTATGAAAACAAACTTGTTGACCAATCAAAACGCACGTACTATCCAAATTATTTTATAACTACTGTTGTTGACAAAGCGTGAAAAGTAGAAAACATACAAAACTTACTTAAACTTTCTCCCCGTTCTGGCCTGAGTTCCGCCATTCCACATGTGATCAGTTTCTTCATAAAAGAAGAAAATATCCAACTTTACGTCGTTCTCGACTGTTCTAAAGGACAACTCAAAACTGTCTTCTACCTTCAGATAGGAAGCAAAATGATTTAGAGAATAGTGTAACATGCAAAGCTTTTGAGGAAATATTTTTGAGATATAATGATTACGTAATGGTACATTTAAAGTTTTAGAGTCAATAAAACAGGGACTATGGCAATTCCTGCTTTCTGATTGGTTATCTATATACCTTCAGATTGGAAGCAAAAGGATGAGAGAAAAGCTTTTGAGGAAAGTATTTATGTCATACAAGCAGACTGATATACAATGATGAAACATAATGGCACATTTAAAGTTTTAGAGTTACCAAAATAGGGACAACGGCAAATCCTGCTTTCTGATTGGTTAAACTACTGCAGGTCTATTTTCAATAGCTTGTAGCATCATGCAACTAGTTAGGCGATGCTTAGAAAACAACTGGCCTCTCAGCATCTTGGGATTTCAGGGTTTTCAATAGGACATTGTAGCCAGAAAATGTTCTACCTAGTTGACCTCTCAGCATCATGGGATTTCAGGGTTTTCAATAGGAGGTTGCAGCCATGTTCTACCTCACTGATAAAAATCTGCTTTCTACTTTGGTTGCTAAATTATTCCTGATCAGATCATGCATAAAGAGAAAAATATCAGTTCCTTTCTGAATACTCCAATACTTGAAAACTTGATTTAAATCACTGCCTGTTGAACGCGTACTGTACCTTTCCAAATTTGTGCTTTAACATTAATCCTTGCTTGTTGAGCTCCTGGATAAGCTGCGGTTTGTAATCCTTTATCCACACTCCAAGGTCTACATCCTTGCTGTGAGAAATAATACTGCACTGACGGAACCAGCCTAAACATGTACCACTACTTAACCAGAACCTCACAGAGGCTTGATCAAGTGCTGTTTTTGCCATTACTAGAATTTCTCGTGCCCTATGTTGAAACACTTCTGCCTCTGTCGACATATCTTTTCCATACGTACTTAAGAACAGCCTTGCTTGTTGTATATTACATTCAATGAATCGTGAGTGTTTAACTTGTTGTAGAAAATTGGTTGGTCTCTGTGGTACACTCATCACCAGGTCATCTACCTTAATCTTATCAGCAACTTCAAAGCTAACAATAAAAGAGATAAAAATGTTATTTAGAATTTACCCATAAACCATTTTATTCATTTCCGAGCTACTTCAATCAATCAATCAATCCAATTTTGATCCACGTTTATCCCCATAAATGGGGGTGGCTGGATTTACCCCACTCTAGCAGCAATCTCTCCAACTCCCACTCTCCATCTCGATTGATTCATGGCATCCTCCTTCTCCAAACCAACACTATCCTTGCTCACAACCTGCTCTCCTTCTGCACTTGCATCTCACGCGTCTTCTTCGGTTGTCCTCGCTTCCTCTTGCCCTTCACTTTAAACTCCAAGGCTTTTCTCAAAACATGCCCATCATCCCTCCTCAACACACGTCCACGTCTCACTCCATTCGCCTTTGCCATCTGAACCACTGTTTCCTTCAATCCCAACATAACATTGACTTAACAAGTCAATATCAGTGTTAGCACCTGCGAACAACTGCTTCAGCATTTTATTGCCTCAATAGCACAACATTGGTAAACCAAGAGTCTCAATGAGATGACTGACAGATAATGCACACAAGTAGAACTACAGGTTAGAGCAAAACTAGCGTCCTCCATAGACAACTTGTTCAAGATTCCTGTCAAAAAGAGTGTTATCCTAAGTTTCCCTCAGCTTTTCTCAGTTCTTTATATTTTCAACACGCATGAAATGAAATGAAATGAAATAACAAACACAAAGGAAATACAAATATAGGATTTCACTAAGTAATGTAAAACTATACGTTTCAATTCATAAATTATATACTAGTTATGCAATGGTTTCGAGTGGGATACCGTGGAATATGCCACGCGTCACTTATATTTTCCATATATACACACGAGCCTTTAAGCTGATAGCTTATTAGTTTTAATACTGTATATTTAAAGAGCTATCTGAACTCCACTCTTCTGTTGGTCATAATTAAAGTGTTAACATTTTGCTACAGCCATTATAATTGTATTTTTTACAAATTTATACAACTAATTCTGTTCATATCTCCATCAAAAACCATTTTTCAGTTCTGTCATTTTGCCAGCACAGAACCCCAGAAACGATTGTTTGCGTGAAATATCATGGCCTGACTTAAAACTGAGAGGGCATTACTGACAGTAAATCAAGGCCTGAATTCATGATAAATTATAACTTGTTTGCTATATTATTAAGGGATTACTCCTTCTATTATATCTAGAGTGGAGCCCTGCAAGTACATACTTAGGCCTTCCAATAAAGTTACATGAATATTATGTATTAGTAAATTTTTAGCTCAGGATAATGATTTTCCAGCTTTCTGATTGGTTCCCTAAGCCCATGATATGAGCCATT
>JANCMA020015147.1:0-17316 GCA_024336925.2 Zoanthus solanderi
AAATCTCAGCCCACGTGCGGACTCGATCCCGGGTCGTAGAGGTGGGAGGCGCGACTGATGACCACTACGCCAACCTGGTGAAAAATTGTTGCCAACCTTGGTGAAAAATTGTTGAGATCTTTCTTAAGTGAAAGTACCTTTGTAATGCTTCTCTGTAAAATATCTAATTATTGATGAAAAACTATTGGGCAAAAGAAGAGGTACTTTTGAAACATATGATTAACCTAACATTATTCCAAGCATTTTAAACTCAATATTTTCTCTTAAATGAGTAGGATTAAGGCCATTTGTACGGATTTGTATTTGTCGGTGGTCACCTTCGCTACCTTCGGCGCTGTCTTTCTCTGCACAATAATATCTTAATATCTCAAGTATCTTGTTCTTTTCAAAATGAAGTTTTGAAAAGATGTTAAACAGATCTATTATCAATAATATATTATTATTATCATATTATTATTATCGTTATTTTGTATATTTTCTGTGTCAAATATCGTGTTCTTTTCAAACGTGAAAATAACCAGTTCTGAAACGAAGATACACAGATTTATAATCAATAACCTGATCCTAATATAGTAATATACTTTCTGTGAAGGTTCGTAAAGTCGTGTCAGCGGAGGAAGCAGTGGCGAAGGAGAAAGCGCAAGAAACTGAGGCAATCGCAGCCGACGCCCAACGGGATCTTGACGAAGCTCTGCCTGCCCTGGAGGCAGCTAACAAGGTATCAATTAGATGTTTCTCAGTTATCAAAAGGTTATACTTGTTTGTTATCGTTTAATAATACCTTTTCTACCACGATTTATTGACACAGAGAACGCATAGTTACTGGAATTGGTGATACTATCAAAAGGGAACAACTTGACCTACTTGCCTTAAGATTTTCAGACAAACTGCTTGTAAATCAAACAGTAATCAAATAAACTTTTTTACTGGGTTTTTACCGCTTCGCTTAGCATTATTTTACAATTTCAAACTGTTGAAATCCGATTATCTGAAAGTTTTGGTATTCGCCCAACTTTAATAAGAATTGCTCGTTTGAAATTTCACTCGTGTTTATAGTGGTTAGTTCATTTGAATATCTCATCGGAAATTTTTCAAACACAGTAGACTCAGTCTGACATGTTAACCCTTAGATTACAGTGCTACATATCTTGCTCAACTGACGAAAGAAAACAAACTCATTTTAATACTGATATAATTTTCAACTTACTAGTCTAGTGGCTAATGACAACTTAGATGTTACTTGCCAATGAAATTTTTTCTAGCCAAGCGTTAAAACTCTGAGATTTCCTCTATAGAAAGACCATAACTAGTTCAGTCAATTTCATTTTGTTTACTATAGCCAAAGTGCTGGTGGAAATAGAAAACCTAGTAGCCAAAACTGAATTCCTGCTAGTCTGTTGCTAGGTGGCTACCGTTAGTATCGAGCCTTGCCTAGGTAGCCCATTTATTAGAAGTTTCTACTTGTTGTTCCATCAATATGCGTCTCTTCCAGGCCCTTGATGCGCTCGATAAGAGCGACATTTCGGAGTTACGTGTGTTCAATAAACCACCTGAGATGGTCATGACAGTTATGGAATCTATTTGCATTCTCCTTAACTCGAAGTAAGTTCTTATATCTTAAATTTGTATATTATTTACGAACAACATCATCGTTCTTCGCCGTTATGCACGCAGTTTAACCAATTGCTAAAGACCCGGGGCTTGTGCAATACCGGTGCAGCGCTCCACCAACAACTGAGCTATGAAGGTTAAGCCACTTTTAGTGGGTCCACCAATGGCTTAAGGCGTAAAACATTTTACTATAATATTCTTGTGAAAAGATGTGTGGCAAGCGAAGTTGTTATTGTTTTTATATATCTCCCTTTTTGTGTACACGGTGAACTTATAAAAATATGAATTTAATAGTTTTTGAGACATTTTTTTACTTCTTTGTATATTTCAACTGATTTCTATCAGTCCGCATTAGAAATTGTCTCATTTTTTAATAATTCTTGAAAGAATTCCGTTGAGATATTAAAACAGTAAAGAAATGTTAGAACTTAACGTGATTCGATTCATTTCATTGCATAATGCTATATCTCTTTAGTATCACTCAGATAATCGAAGACTTCGCAAATTTTATAATCTGAATTGCAGCGCTAACAACGTAGGTTTATCAATAGTAACCTAATCACATCTTCAAAGTCAAACTAATATCTACTTTTTCCAATATAGACCTGACTGGGCAACTGCAAAGACTCTCCTAGGAAACGCTGGTTTCCTTAAAATGCTGATGGATTATGATAAGGTGTTTTATCGATATTTTAGATTTTCATTTTATATTTCATTTGTCTATTTTGTCATGGAGCATTTCTTCTAACCGACATCTCAGTGGAAGTTATTTCTAAGTCTAATTTACTAAATGTTTGTAATTTTGATGATTTAGAAATACTTTATACGAAAAACGCTTTTATTTGAACACTTTTCTTACATAACCCTTTTTTAAACATTGTTTTTAATTTCTTGCTATTGTTGTTGTTGCTGCTGCTGCTGTTGCTGGTATTTTGCTATTACAATAATGTACTTGTTAATGCCGTTAAGCGGTAACTTGTTTTTTACTTGGGCTGTGGTGGGAAACGAGATATCGTTGTAATTTAATCTTCCGCTTATATAAATACTTTAAATACACGCCCACTTTTTAGTTATTATTAATATTATTATTATTATTATTATTATTATTGCTATTGTTGTTTTTGCTCGTGTTGTTAATGTCGTTCCTTTTTTTCCTGCTTTTGTACGTTATTGTTATTTCAGTTGGTATTTCTGCCCTACTTGCTGTTACTGTTGCTGCTGTTTTTGCAATCGAGTTTGTTTGCATTTTGTATTTTTGGTACTTGTGAGTTTAAATCTTGAGTTACATTCTTCGTCCGTTTCTTAAAGACGTTTTCTGGGAGTGAAATTGCTAATATATTTTTGCTGCAAAAGGATAACATTCCTGAAGCAACCCTGCGAAAGCTCAAGAAGTACATTGACAACCCCAAGTTTGTGGTAGAGGTCGTAGAAAAGGTCTCAAAGGTAAGGTCTCTCTTTCTCTCTCGCCTTTAAATTTAGAAGCATGAATGCATAACTTTCTTTCATTCAAAGGTGGCAAAAGTGGAGAATTTCATCGAATGGTTGAAACCAAAACTTTCCGTTAGCAATACCTGAAAAACAGTTTTATAGAGTTTTGTGAATTCAATGCATCCAGGTTTTCTCACTACATGAAGTGAAAATATAAAGCAAGATGTAATTTTAAAAATTTCTGGCAAAGCATTTGTCAGAAAAACTTAAATTAATGCCGTAGGAGTGAAAAAATTATTCCTCTAAACGTATAATGTAGATTTTGAAAAAAATTTAAAATAACTTCTTTTAATGACTAGGTTCGAACTGATCTGTTACCATAGTTGATAGCCTTTCTTGTTAAACACCCATTTATTTTGATGATCCGTTATTGGATTTTTATCAAGCCATATATGTGCCTTTCAAATTTTTACCCATTTCTAAGCTATCAAATGTTTATTGACATTCTGCCATTGTTCTACCTAAGGCCTGTCGTTCAATGGTAATGTGGGTGCGTGCAATGGATCTTTACGCCAGGGTGTATAGAACTGTGGAGCCTAAACGCCAACGGTTGGTAGTCTAAATAAAAACTGAAATAACTCGTTAGGACCTTCTATATGTAAAGTTGTTGCAGGAGAAAACTAAACAAGCAACAAGGAAAAAACATACTAATGCTTTGAACACTTTGATAAGATTTGTTTCACTTCATAGAAAGCCTATTGTATGCATGACTTAGATATGTTTATAATTTCAAGTAAATTGGGACCGTGTAAGTAGCTCAATAATATTGGGACCGTGTAAGTAGCTCAATAATATTGGGACCGTGTAAGTAGCTCAATAATATTGGCACTGTGCAAGTAGCTAAACAATATTGCCACCCTGTAAGTAGCTAAATTATATTGGGACCGTGCAAATAGATAACCATTTGGTTCATCTTTCAGACTTCAAGAGGCTCAAACTGAGCTGGATAAAGTTATGGCTACTTTGAGAGAAAAACAAGCCAGTCTTGCTGAAGTGGAAGGGAAGGTGAGGTTTGTCTTCTGTAGCTCCTGATCTTCTCCTTATCCAATAGATCCCTTAAATAGACAGCGCATGCGTGCTAATGCTACTTACTTGTAGCTACTGAAAATAAGCACTAGCATTAATGACCGTTTCTATCACCCATTGCTAGTTGCTGCGTGGATACGCGTTGATAAAAATTAAACGCGATATTTTGAATATAACATGAACCCCTGTTTGAAACTCCAACTTTGCAGAGCTTCGAATATTTGTTTTACTTTGTTTTTGTACAAGCTGGCTCATCTTTCTATGATCCTTACGAAGATTATATTATCGTCTTTCTAGGATCCTTGCGAAGATGATTATCACCTGAGATGAGCTCTGGCGTTATGAACCATTAAACTCTGTATTAAAAGGCGTTTTTAACTTTACTGTGAAGTATAGAACCTTGCCTTTGGTATATATTATAATAATAAAAAGGTTTCTCTTCAAGTTTATCCAGTAATGTGCGAGTGAGCATCTGTCTGTTAAACACGTGCCATAAAAATCCAGAAAATTTTTATTATGATTGTATAAATACCCATGTTTGGATATAAATGCATGCCTCTTTCAGATCGCAGAACTTCAGGCTATGTATGATCACAGCGTGGCAGAAAAGGAAAGCTTGACGAAGAACATTGCGCAAACAGCAGCTCGGTTAAAAAGAGCTTCCAAGCTGACAACAGCACTGGGGGATGAACAAGAAAGGTGGACGGAAAATGTTGCGGTATGTTATTAAAGTCAAAATAATTTTCATTTTCTTATGACGCTTCCTCGAGAAGTCATTAATACTCACCTGCGGTATTTAAGCTGATAACCTGTTTTTCAGGAAACGAGACTACAATAAATGAATAATTTATCTTACAAAATGAAAATTTTAATAATATATCTATCACTTAATAGCTATGGTTTGTATAATGTGTAGTGGTAATTGCTATATCAGGTAAAATTGGTTTTCTTTGAAAATTGGAAGTAGAAAATATGCAAAAGTATTATTAGCAATTGTTTAGGTTACCAAATTGTAATAATTCCAGTTAGTAGGAAAGAGACATTTAGCCGAACATGGCTATTAATGTCTTTCTTAAAGATGTTTAAGTATTTTTTTTTTCATGTTGATGAAAATATGTTTAGAAATGCGTTGGAGAAAGAATAGTGACATATTTCGTTATATACTGCTTTATCGTTTTTAGGCATTTGAGATAGAGATTGGTAACGTGGTGGGCAATGTGTTCATAGCGGCGGCATGCGTGGCTTACTTTGGTGCTTTTACCAGTACATACAGACAGGAGGTGAGTTGACTGCTTGTCTATTCCAGGTTTACCTCGCAATCTAGAATATGATTCCTTGCAAGAAAGCATTTTAGCAATACTTGCAAAGCTAAGTTGTTAATGTGGCGTCACTAGAATGAAAAACTCAGTACATTTATTTTAAATTTAAAACTTCGTCGAACTTATTAGTTCATCATCACTGTTAAACTGGAAAAAGGCCAGTGGTTAATAATTACGTAATACTCTTAATTGCCTTGAACTAGAAAGACGAAATATCCATCTATCCAGCGTTACTTATTACTGCATATTTAGTAGTGAAAATGTCACTTTCAAGCTGTTGTAAAAGCTACTTGTTGAATAGTTTTTAAACAAACGAAGAGTTGGTGAGGTGCTTGGATTGCAGAGGGAAGAAGGATTGGATCTCAAAAGGGACATGGAATAAAACGACCACAGGAAACGAAAGGAAAAGCAACGCCAGGTTGACAACGATAGGCCAACCCTACGGGAAGTTCAACGTCCGACCAACTCCATTGCCGTTGATGGGACAGTGGAATGTACGAATCCTGTACGGGCCAGGAGCAACAGCACACGGGTGGCTAGAGAGAAGGAGAGATAAGAGAAACAGAGGCAAGCCCATAACAATCTGGCTCTGCACTGTGGAGAAGGACACCAAGAAACCCTACTAGATTGAAGGCTCCTGGAACAGACGTTTTAACCGCCCAGCGTTGTGCTTTCCTTACTGTGATGAGTAGGCATTTCAGTTTATGTTACATTGGTGAACCTGCAGAAATATGAAGCTACAACAATAACAAACAATCAGAAGCCGCCCGTCACTCTAAGTTAAATTCTTATCACTCTATATTTTCATTTGAAAGGTTTAACAATTGTGTTTACTATGTATACAAATATTGCATTTCATATTTTTAATTTAGAATTAATTTGTTTAACTTGTCTTCTTCTCGGTAAGTTGCTGTTTTATGTTTTGTACAGCTCATTTCGTCATGGATTGAGCAATGCAAGGTCAAGGAAATACCCGCCTCAGATGACTTTAGCTTGATCAATGTATCCGCTGACCCATTTGAGATTAGACAATGGAACGCAGACGGTTTGCCGCGCGATCAGGTCTGTGGGCAGTAAAGTAAAAATGTTCGTTGTTTTTTCGTATTTTAAGGAGAATGCTTTGGGTTATCTTTAAAGTGATACCTTTAACAATTGATATAATTAAATAAAAATATCGAAAAAAGTAGAAACTTCGATTTACAGCCCAAACATTTGTTTAAACGCATAACTGGAAAGTTTGAAACTTTTTTCTTGTATCTTTTCATTTTGTGTGTTTGAATTGTGGCTGAGAAAGAACTAAGCAAAGCCGCCTAATGACTTACGTCATTTCACAATGCAGGTTTCAACAGAGAACGCAATTCTCGTGACCCGCGGTCGGCGCTGGCCGCTAATGATTGACCCACAAGATCAGGTAAATTTTTGTTAATATTATTCTTTTAGCGTTTTTTCATTTAACTAATGTGATTCTGTTTTAAGCGAAAAGTTGTTTTTTTTGTTATTTTTGAAAAGAATATTAAAACACACAATGAATTTTTTTTTGTCAGCGCAATCATTACAATTAAATTCTTTCCAACAAAAACTTGATTTTCGTTTAACATGCAACTTAGCACAGCACGCAAATTAGGTATCCTGTTGATGAACAGTAACAGTTCTGTTTTGCTAGTTATTTTCAGCAGCATTCTAGTTATTTCTGTTCAGATATCTATATACATTGATCTTTCTCTACTTGCTGCTTTTTCATGCCTCAAATTCGTCAAAATAGACATAGTTAGTAAAAACACAGTAATAATCTTTTTCGTCATTTTATCGTTATTGTTATTATTATTATTATTTTTGTAAGACGGACAAGTTATTGTATCATTATAAGATGTGAGCTAAATAGATATATTTGTGTATGTTTGCCAGGCAAACCGATGGATCCGTAACAGAGAGCTGAAAAATGGACTGAAGGTTATCAAGCTTACAGACCAAAACTTCCTGCGCACCCTGGAGAATTGCATAAGGATTGGTATGCCTGTGCTGCTAGAAGAGGTAAACCATTTCCATATATTTATAATCACGGTGTGCTTGTATATTGCTGAAAGAGGTAAACCATATTTATATTAAATATGGAAATCCAACCAGTTGGCATATAAATACGAGTTTGTAAAAATATACTAGATTCCAGGATTAACGTCGATCATAGCTTGCGTCAAACGAAATTGCAACTTTATGCACATGATAGATTAGACGTTTGTCCCGATTAAGACCGACTGATTTTGTTACGATCGACTTGGTCGTTCTTATCGACGAGCGGTATCGATTAGAACTGCTTAAGATCGATTTTGGGTTAAACGGCGATATTAGCATGTGGTCGAACTATACTTATTAATATTGATGTTTATGCCAGCCCTTAACTTGAATTTTTTTATAATTCTCTATTGACTATATATTTCGATCGGCTGAATTAGGATCGACGTTCTCATTAGTCAAATGTAATTAATTTCGATCGACCAGAAGTGTACTGCTAAGATTGACGTTTAGTCCGGGCTTAAGTTACTCTGGTTAAAAACTTTTATTAAAAATATGTTTTAAATCTACCCAGACGTTTCGACCTTCTACCGGTCTATATCAGGGGAAATGATGGAATTTCGGGACAGTTTAAAGCATAGGTTTAAACAAAGTTTTTAACCAGAGTAACTTGGTATACTTTTGAACATTTTTATTCATATCTATATTAATGATCATGGTGTTTCTGTTTGCTGGGAGAGATAAACCACACCGGTTGTCTGTCTGTGTTTTCTGAGTAGCTAAACCCTTTTAAACATATAATGGTATTTCTGACAGATAAAAAAATATAAATATAGATATAAATATCTAATAACAACTCCCCTAAAGGGGCTTTTCAATGTCATGTTAAATTCCATTCCAGTTAAGAATCCCAACTGATAGGAGGCAAACCAGTTGGCTATTTACAAAGAGTGGTGAATTTGCCCCTGGGATCACCGAGGACAAATTGATTCAGTAGTCCGAGTCGGGGATTTGAATCCGGGTCTTCCGCATTCAAATCTCCAACTCTGACCACTGAGCCACGCTGCCTCTTCAGTGCGTCGTATTCAGTAAGCTATTCTATAGTTTATTGAAATTGGCTATTTTTAGTTTATTGCAATTTGAAAACACCATAACGATTTTAATTGTGGACTTAGTTCTGCGTAAAAGATGTTGATTTCATTATAAATTAATGTTTTGCTTATAAGATTCTATTTATTATTTTAGGTTGGAGAGTTCTTAGACCCAGCTCTTGAGCCCATCTTATTGAAGCAAACTTTTGTTCAGGTGAGTGCTAAAGTTTATTAGACCATTTTACAAAGTGGCTGTTTTGTATACTTTTAACCTCTAGAGCCGATTTGCAAATACTTTTTATTCTTCCGAGTTTTCATGCCGTAATTGAGCTGAAAACTTGCTAAAACAGCCACGTCATTTTCTGCGACCGAGCGCTAAATATTTCTGGAGGAATGGTGATTAATGACCTAAAAAAATGAATGTTACATACAGCTTAAGAAGATTTTGCTATCAAATTCTGACCTAAAAAATAAAAGGAAATGAAGAGAACGTTAAGAAAACCTTGATTTTTTGGACCGAAATCTCTGAACGTTACTAGGTTAATAAAGTATAGATACCACTAGCGTACTAGTAGCTAACTTGAAGCCACTAATATGGGCCCTAAGGGCCCTTTAGTAGCCAGCCCACCGTAAATAAAAATGAGCCTGAATGCTAGAACCAATGGACAGCTGTTTTTTTCATAGGTAACATTCAATAAAGTTTTAAAGAGTTTATGACATTTCTCATCTTTGCTTGTTCAATTGTAGGGAGGACGTTTGCTTATTCGCCTGGGAGACAGCGATATTGATTATGATAAGAATTTCAAGTGAGTTGAACTTTTTAGGCAGCTCATTACATTTCTTTTTTTAATTGTATTCTCATTTTGTTCTACTTTTGATTAAGTTTAACCTTTAATGGTAGGACAAACACGTCAGGTTCAGTAAGCCAGAGCCGGAGATGGAAGTTTTTATAGAATTGTTGGTCACAAAACCCGATTTTGAATGTTTGAATATCTCTGTTACAGACTTTTGTTCTCTTGTCGTTGCTGGTCTTGTGTTCAGTTTAAAGTAGTAAATAAAGTAAGGCCATTAGAGCAACTAGGAACTGAACCTTCAGAAAATCACAGCAATGACTAAAGCAAATACATAATCAAAGGCATCCTATGGTAAGCTGGTTGAGTAAATCAGTGAACCATGGAACTCTTTTCACCTATATCTTAAAGAGCTGTAGCGTTGAGAAAAAATAAGATTTGTGTCTCAGTTGTTCTAAGGTTTATCTTCTACATTTCAATCTGCTCACAAATCTTGATTATGCAGCAAAAAAATAATGCAATAATCAAAATGAAAGCCAAAATACTGCAGAGAACAGCAAACTCGTACAGGCAGATAATCTTATGTTTTAATAGTATTTACGCTAGTCGTGGGTTAATGAGTAAAGAGCGATGATTATCTTTTTCGTAGACGTGATCTGCAGGTTTCCGAACTTGATCCGAATACTCAAACACCAAATTCTAATTCGCCGCTGAATAAGAATCTTTTGACGATCTTGAGACGATTGGGTTCCGAACATTATATTGTTTACGTGTGACATTCTGATCGGCACCACAATAGCTCCTGAGCTAAAGCTTCTTGAGCTAAAAAGGGATCAACCCTTCTTGTAACCAGTCCATTGCACTAAACCACAGAAGTTGTCGGCCGATTCGTCTTCTTTTTGTTAAGAAGTTGGAAATTAGCTATGTTAATGTTATTTTTTCCTAACTCTCCATACTTGAGTAAAATATCTTGTAGTTCGCCTATATAGCACTATATAAAACTTTAATGACTATCTTGTTTTGAAGCAAAGTGGCATTATCCGGAAAACAATATCTTTTTTTCATGGCGTTATTCACAGGTTCTACATGACAACCAAACTTGCCAACCCACACTACCTCCCTGAGGTATGCATAAAAGTTACCATCATTAACTTCACAGTCACAAAGTCTGGACTTGAGGACCAGTTACTCGGGTAAATAATTGTTCGTTATATAGGTGTTGTGTTTGATGATCTTTTAAGCTCAATCATTTTCAGATTAAAAGTATGTTGACGTACTTCTTAACTTCATTCAATGATTCATAACAATATTCGGCCTCATGTGCATGACTTTTCGTTTATTCGTCCCGGAGGTGTCATTGTTAAATAAGTTTGATAATAGGATTTTAATCGATATTCTTAAACCATTACTATCTGTAAGGAAATACAGCTTCTAATACTCCATATTCCAGCAGAAACAATTCCTTTTCTGTGCTTAAGCTGGGACGTTGCACCCTTCAATTATAAACATTGTTTTTTTCTTTGCTGTTGATGTTTCGCCAGCCAATCTGTGTTTTCCTTTACCCAATAGAAAATCGTTTGCACAAGGATTTTTGTTGATTTCAAGTTAGCCTTAACAGTATTATTATTATTAGTATCAATGTCATTTGTACTTTCGTGTCTATTAGTTTTATTGTGATGGTTATTATAAATGACGTTATCAACGATCTCCGCAGTGAGATTAAGTTGGTGGAGCAGTTTAAGCGTTAACTATCACGTTATGAATGATCATCGCGGTTATTTACACAATTTAAAAATTTTCTTCGTTTTCACAATTTCTTTTAGTGCGTACTTAACCCCGAGGATCATTTATAACGTGATTATCACAATTAAGGATGCTTGAAGCTTCCATTAGACTCGAATTCGTGATATCTGCCATACTAGTGCAATGGTCTCACCGCTGTGCTATGAAGACACTGCGGTTACAAGTAGGTTAATTTTAGTAGGTCCATCAGTGGAACTTAATGTTGTACAATGATTTTTGTGATTGAATTTGTATCGTGATTCTTAGCATTAATATTATTAATGGATAACTGTTATATTTTAGTTATTTGTTTATTTACAAATTTTATATGTCAGTGATGTAGTACGTCTGGAGAGACCAGACCTTGAAGAGCAGAGGAACCAACTCATCGTACGAATCAACTCAGACAAAAATCAACTAAAAGCCATCGAGGATAGAATATTGAAGTTGCTGTTCCACTCTGAGGGTAACATCCTTGATGACGAAGTGTTGATCAACACTCTGAATGAATCCAAGGTATAACATGCTGTCTGTATTATTATGTATGTAATAATAACTGGCAAAAACGAGTATTACATAAGATTAAGAGGACTTAAGCAAAGAATGGCTACGGCATAGTGACCAAACGATAGCCTTTAAAACTAAGGTCGTAAGCTTCAATGCCACATACCTTTTAGCCGGCTTATTGTAGTCGATTCAGCTGTATAAGAGAGTGTTATCTTCTGCTGGAGAGAAACTACGATAGACTAGTCTCTCTACCAGGGTGAGTCAATAAGGCTCGTATGCTTAAAAATCTAGTAACTTGCTTCCTAAAGTAAAAGTCTTAACAACCTACTGGCTGGTTGCAATAAGCGCGCATTAAGTTGTTAAAAGTTCTACTTTAGGAAGCAATTTTCCCTCACGGGGAAATAGTGGTATAACTTAGTAGTACAATTTCACAAAAGTACCAAAGTACAAAATTGTACACAAACACGTTAAAAACGGAATGGTTTCAAATAATATTCACACGAAACATGAGTTTACTTCCTAGTGAGATAAACATGATTTTTACTAAAGCCTTCACCAAAGTGAAGCTTGCATATGGGAAATAAATATCTAATTTTCAGGGTGTATGACAGCTATTAGGTCATTAATCACTGTTTTAATTAGTAACATTTGGAATTCTTACGTGACCCAGCGAGGTTTTACCTCACAAATTTTAGGTCACATGAGCAAACTATAAATTGTTTGTTGTAGGTTACATCTGGCGTAATCAGCAGAAGGCTTAAGGAAGCAGAGACTACAGAGGAGAAGATCACAACGGCACGTGAAAAGTATCGTCCAGTGGCTACTAGGGGATCAGTGATGTACTTTGTAGTTGCCAGTATGGCAGAGGTGGACCCTATGTATCAATACTCCCTCAAGTACTTCAAACATGTACAGTAACAATTATTATTGAATTCTAAACACTGTTGTGTCTGTCAAAAAATTAACTAATGGTGCAAAGTAGTTGTAAAAGGTATACTAAATGTCTCTTTAATGTTTTTAGCAACTTAATATGTTACTCTCGACGAAATAACTTCTCTTTAAAACTGTTTTGTTTGCATTTGAAAAGGAAAATGTCATGTTAAACAGAATTATTACAATCATGCAGATATGTGACTTTTGTTAAGCGTTGAGGGTAGTGGATGAAAAAGTAATTTGCAATACGTTAAATTTGTCGAAATCCATGGTCATTGTATTGTCGAGAAAAAATTCATTATAATCGTCATGTCCTTTATTGTTAATCGCTCAGAAAAAAAGTAGAATGTATCTTCTGTTTGGCCATTGAAATAACTGAACAGTGAATTAGGACAGCAATAGCATGAAAACGGAAGTATTTTTAATCACCCGAAGTGGATTATCTTGAGTCAATAGAATTAATGAAATCTAACCAGGGCATGTAAATGCAGCTAAGATTCACCCTTGCATAGTTGTCTTTAATGAATTTACCTGTTCCATTAACATTGCTAACTTTTCTTAAGCTGATCAAAGGTTTTTGA
Source organism: Zoanthus solanderi (assembly GCA_024336925.2). Taxonomy (NCBI): domain Eukaryota; kingdom Metazoa; phylum Cnidaria; class Anthozoa; order Zoantharia; family Zoanthidae; genus Zoanthus; species Zoanthus solanderi. The sequence goes on from JANCMA020015147.1 coordinate 13,140, forward strand.
TCTTTTTGCAGTTGTTCAACACTTGCATCGAAAACAGTGAAAAGGTTGACGATCTGGAGAAGAGACTACTGTTATTGCTTGATAATACAACTAAGAACGTGTATGAAAACGTCGCCAGGTTTGTTTTTTTTTTGCATTTTTTTTTCTTTTATAGAGTGAATGAGTTGTCTTCACATCCACATACAAAGAGGAAATGATAAATTCCAAAGTATTTTTTTCCTGCTTCCACCTTTAAATCTTAAGTCGAGTTTATTTCCAAAAGTGCCACGTATTGCCTTTTGTACCTCGCAATGCCAAGTGTCATGCACGCATAAATATCCATTTTTGTTCATGAAGTTGTATATCTTATTTCTTTGCATGTTAAGTTTTATTTGTTATCACTACTTTGTTAGTTTTTAAATGAAGTTCCTTCAAGGTCATGTCAAAAAAACTTTGTGCATTTACAGACACTTCTTTCTGTTTTGTTTCTTAAGTATGAACCGAAAAAAGGTGAGTTAGGCATCCTAGCCGTAGATGGCGAAAAACTTTAAAAAAATTTAAATCCAGCTAAAGTTATTTTTCTGTTTCTAAATCACCCTCAGGGATTTTCCCATCGAATTAGTCTGAATAAAAATTGAGCTCTTTTTCCTGAAATATGGAATTTAGTCTTGTTGATTTGTAATCATTTGGTTTGTCCACAGAGGACTGTTTGAGCAACACAAGCTCGTGTTTTCGTTCATGCTGTGCGGAGAGATCATGCGGCAGAGAGGCAACATATCTGACGCTGAGTGGAACTTCTTCCTCAGGGGCTCAGGTGGTCTTGATAAGGTAAGCTTTGATCAAGGACTTCAAACAAGGAAAATCCCGGGATTGTTGAGTTAGTATTCTCGTCAATGTCATAGTCATCACCATATCGTCAATATAGTCATCATTATCATTAGTACAACTATTGATAAAGTAGATTAAGCAGTTATTCCGTGACTGCTCCAAATAAAATGAATTGTCTTCATGAAACTGCTGACAAGTGATCCATCATTTACTTTTGAAACCGCTGGTCAGTCTTTAGAATCTAACAGATTTAACACGATGATGCTTCTTCCAATGGTGCTGAGGTACATCATTGAAAAAATATATCCATAAACCTTTGATTAGTAAACATAACAGCAAAACATAGATACACCATTTTATCATTTACTTCTTAAATCTAACCTTATCTAATTTCAATCAATGAAATGGATTTTAAGATGGTTTACAAATTGACATTTGAAAAAGCCATCCGCGGCCATCGCGTTTGCAAAGATACCCGGGATCCCGAAAAAGGTGAACTCCTGGAATGCCGCGAAAATGTCAGAAAATAAGCAAAGTAATTCGATGAACACGCTGTCGATGTTTTAAAAATTTCAGTCCAAGGAAAGAAGGTGTTTGTCGGAAACCCCCTATGACGTGGAATGTTCAAGTATACTGGATTATTATTTTAAGAAGGACAAATCAAATGCACTCCAAGTTTAGGTTAGCGGGAATTTGGACTGTTGGTTCTCGATAAATTCAAAGCATGCACTCAGAACCGACGACATACCCAAGTTTTAGACGCAGAATTAATCATGAAAAAAGCTGAGAAGTTAATACAATTAGAACTTTTATATTAGCGTTGTTATAAAAGATATACAAATATACTTTAAATCTGTAAACTGACAAATGAATGATATAATCTTTCAATTGTGTTTGAACGCGTCTTAATGTCTAATCTTAAATTTGGCGCCGCGATGCTAATTCGACAGAGGAGCTTATTAAATTATTATCGGTAGGGATGCGGCACTTATTCAAAATCGTAAAAGTAATTATTAGGAAAAGTAGGAACAATTAACTAGCTTTTGTGTATAACTGTTTATTATCTTAGTGCATGTTTATCAGGAATCCTTTGTTTTAACAGGAAAGACCTCCAAAACCTAAAGAAGCCTGGTTGAGTGATCATCTGTGGAGTATGTGCTGCGACCTTGAGGTACTGTTGATAATTCACGTTTTTTCTACTTCTTGTCACCAATTGGAGTGTTTGTTATCCCCACAATACTCTGCAAGACTGTAATATTAGTTTTACTGCCTATCCTCAATACATTTCCATTACGCTTTCTTTCTGTAGTGTAAGGCAATAATAACTATAAAAATTTGACGTAAATCTCTGCCGATAGATTTTGCCGTCTCCTTTAAAAAGGTAAAACTGATGAGAGAACCATTTGAATATGTCTTTCTCCATTATTGTTTCTATTCTAGCATTGCTAAGGTATTAAAGAATATTAAATGTTCTTAGTCACCTTTTAAACATTTTCCCAGTCAGTAGTAGTGAAAGCGTAATGCTTGTCAGATGTGGCTATAACGATCAACGTCAGTTCTAGATAGCAGAAACGTGCTAGCAGCTTACTTGAAGCCTGGGCACTAAGGCCACTTAGGTAATGGGCTTTACGCCTTAACCCTATCTAGCCTGGGCTTTTTTGAGCTCTCTCAGTCTGAGAATGGAGGAAGAATCTGCCCCCCACTATAACTTTTTTTATTAATGAAGCATTTTCAATGAAACTTGGCACAAATCTTAGCTATTGTAAGTTCTGCTTGATTATGGTATTTTAAGTGAATATTGATGGCGTCATAATGACGTCACATAACTGCATTTTCGGTTATATTTTCTTTTTTTAAAGTTAAAAAGGATGTCGACACATAAATCATCAGAATGTGTTTTATTACGTTTAAATTGTATGGAAGTTTTATATTTGTTAAAAATTGAAGGAATTCAACGAACGTATGCGGATTTATTAATGACGTCATAACGCAATTTTTTGAAGCAAAAATAATTGTTTTCATATTTTGTCAATTACTTTAATATATAACAAAATGAAAGTGTCTGATTTGGAAAGAGAAAATAAGAATATAAGCACAACACAAAAATATTTATTGCCAGGAATGACGACAACCATTGCTATGTTAACCGTTGCTATGAGAACAGCATGCAGCTTACATTTTGCTAGAATAAATGCTGAAATCTTAAATTAATGATATACAAAATACTAAAACATTGAATTAGTGCCTTGAATAACATATTGGCAACAAACATAACAACAACAAAAAACATATTGACAATATTCAATGAAATCCTTTTACATTTTACATATCAGTAAATAATATAGAATGACTGCATTTTCCAAAAATACAAAAAATTTTGCGAAAAAGAATCGTAACGTTAATAATTAAAAATATATTTTAACCATAATACAATAGTTTGAAAAAGTACAGAATATATGTAAAGTGCACAACACGCTTGTTTATGAATGTACTTCCCAAAAAATGACTAAGGTTCTAGAGTTGTAAGAACTACTGTATTTTAAAAACCTAAAGCCACCATTAATTTCATGCTTATTATGGCAACATATAACATGAAAAACCAACAAAAGTAAGAAATGATTTGCCGTAAAATTTTAGGAAAAGTCATGAAATTTCACGGTGTAACTCTAAATCGTTCAGAAGTTATCTTAAAAAATCTCATGGGGGGAAGAATCTTCCCCCGTATGCTACAGTAGATAAGGTTAAATCTACCTGAATTGCTAGCAACTGATAAATTTTTAAGTTCTGCACCGTAGTAAAAAGAGTTTAAATTGACGTTTCAGACTGTAGTCCATCGTCAAAGTGAATGCTAGCAGCCATGGACATCTGTTTCGGTCTTTTTAAGCCCCATCAGCCTGGCATAGCTAGCAAGCAGGGTTAGGTCCCCAAAGAATATAAGTGGATTGTAAGTGAAAGCGCAGTGCTTGTGGGATGTGGCTACAAAGATAAACGTCAAGTATAGATAGCAAAAACGTGCTATTAGCTAATTGAAGAGACTAAAATGCGCACTAAGACCACGTAGGTAGCAACCTTACCTCTTTAATTTTCCATTCATATCTTCCAGGATCTACTTCCTGCTTTCAAAGGAATAAAGGAGGATATTGTTGGAAAACCAATCACCATCACATTGGGTTCCATAGAGGTGAGTAATATAAAGAATACTTTTACCACTCACTGCTATACGTTACCCCAAAACACATTGGGTTCCATTGTGGTCAGTAGTACGATGAACACTGTTACCACTCTTACTGGCAATACGTTACCCCAAAACACATTGGGTTCCATTGTGGTCAGTAGTACGATGAACACTGTTACCACTCTTACTGGCAAT
>JANCMA020015245.1:0-17314 GCA_024336925.2 Zoanthus solanderi
AACCGTTGCCCGGAATAGTCGAAGTCTATGTTCGATTGGCAGTGGGGACTTCCAGACATTTGTCAGCTTCTTGCAAGTTGCTATGGCAAGCGCTTTCCTTACGCTGATGTCTTTGTCTTTGTCTTTGTCTATAGGCTATTAGTGCACGCAGTTGAAAAGAAGAATAACATGACCTCACTGAACAAGCTGTTTTGACTCCCTGATTTTATTTTTTATCACCCATATGCAGCCATACCTTATTCAAAAAGTACCTAACAAAAAATTCATTCTGAATTTTACCAAAAAAACTTCTGTGAAACTAACTTTAAGACACATTCTACAAACATCAAGAAATCATGTTAATCAGAATTATGACTCCATTAAAAAAAAAATAGTTGGTTAATTTCAAGTTAGAGTTGTTTATCTCAGATTTTGTAGTATTGACAGTGTTCTACACCTCTGACTGCATGAAATTTACGTATTAAAGGTTACAATCTTCTCTGTGCTACTTTAATTGGCAGCATTTCCTGTGCATGCAGTAAGAACCTTGCATACCTTGGGAAAATTTAACAATCGCATTTGTATCAATGAAAACACAAATATATTCCAGATTTATTAATTGCTTATTTTTACTACACTGCAAAAAATGCAATTTTGAGGATGTGTTAAATTTGACACTTGTTTTGGGTAAAATGCAGTTTTTACCCAAGAAACAAGGTAAAAATGACACCACACCCAAAATGGCGTGTAAACGTAACGCCTCAAGATGACAAATGACACAGTATTACTACTTAATAGAAACTATTACTACTACTTAATAGAAAAAAATGTTTTACCTGAACACTGAGTAATTTTACCCCAATTCGCGATTTAAAACAACACCACGTGCAAGTAAACAGAGTTTACTCTGAATACCGAACAAACTTAGTTTTTAATTATCTCAAGATGGATATAAAAATGGCAAAATTATACACAAGTATGTTACCCAAAATGTTGGATACAGTGCAGCTTTTGCACAAGTGTCGTATATATACACAAAAATTAGTTAATAAGCCAGTCACTAAAGTTTATCGGAAAAGTACCTTCCCTGGCTTATTAACTAATTTTTGTAGTTTCACACCTTTTTCTTATAAATTAGGACTTATATAAGAACCCTTATTGACAGAATCTTTAAGATCAACAATACTTGGCGCGGTTTTGATCATGATGTTGAGTTACACTTACACTTACCGTTACACTTAACAGAAACTCGTATCCCACTAATTTAATTGACTCTACCGTTAAGCAGTATTTAAACAAAAATATCACTAAGCGTCAAAATGTAAATACCCCTACAGATGCTTCTACCAGTTATTTTAAACTTCCGTACATTGGTGTTTACTCTAGCATTATTAGTAAACGCATTAAGCGCCTTAGTAAACTTTGTTGCAATAATCTTATCATAAAAACTGTTTTCAGCTCATTCAAAATTGGCACTTGGTTCAGTTTGAAAGACCCTATCCCTTGTGGTCTACGCTCGCACGTGGTTTATAAATTTTCTCGTGCAGGATGTAACGCCTGCTATGTTGGTGAGACGTGCCGACACCTTTTAACACGCGTTAAAGGGGAAGTCAGAGTTCGAGAAAATTTAGGCTCAAATAAAAGATTACACAATTCTTACCTCTGTCACAAAATTCCACATCTCCAAGTAAATTACAACTCCAGAAATAAAGCGACAAATCTATCAAAATTTGCATTAAACAAATTCTCCTTTGTGTACATCGGAGCGAACCTGCTATCAAGCAGCGGTATCATCTCGTGACGTCATTACGCGGTTTCTCGGCAGCGCACTAAATTTAAAACTTCTCAAGTGAGTCAACAAAGCAATCATTAGGCATATATTTATTCTTTCTTGATCTTTTTTTTCAAAAATGCCATATTGCATGGTACCTGGTTGCACACACTGTTCGAAGAAGACAAAAGGGATTGATATTTCGTATCATCGACTACCAGTTGACCAGCAAATGAGAAAAACATGGCTCAGACGTGTTCGACGTGACAATATGCGGAAATGGAGTTCATGCTATGTGTGCAGTTCTCATTTTACTCAAGATTGTTTTGAAAGTTCACTGAAAGGGCTATTTGGCATGAAGGCGAGAACAATTTTAAAACCTGGAAGTATACCATCGGTATTTCCATTTTTACGTCAAAATCCAGAGCGCGAATTATCACGCAAAAGGAGGCAAATTAAAGAAAAAAATGCAAGAAACGAGGTAATTGGTGTTCAAACTATAGTGTTAATTCTTAAAGTTTTCTGCATTTTAGATTGAAGGAAAAGCAAAATATTACTACTGTAATTATAAAAAATGTACTTGAAGCCATATGATTTTTCATGCTGCATTTTTCCGGCAAACAATTTTCGAAAAGTAACAAAGTTGCTCATAATATAGCTCCACAAACACATAATAATTAACAAAAAGTATAAATATTTCCTTTTGCAGTTTTTGGTGGCTCTTAAACGGGCCTTTAGTTTGGTATTTGAATCTGCTTACCAGTATTCGTCGTCGTTCTACTCTTCTGAGTTATTTTCACGGTAGTGATATAACGTTTGACATGAGAGTTTTTATTTCAAGTACTAACACCTTTCCTCAGAGGTATTAAATTTAACAGTTATTAGTATTTTATGTTGTGCTTGCTTTCAATCCACATTGTTCATACATTGTTTCAATGTTTAGCCCTTGAATGCACTGCTTCAATGGTATTTTAATGAAAAATAAATGTTATAAAACTTTGTCTTATAATTGTTGTATTTTAATTTAAAAAGTTCTGTTAGCAAAACAAAACCATTAATGTGGACACTCTGCTATATTTGTCAAAATGGGGGAGTTTCATAATAATGAGAGCATTGAATAATTTGTTATTGTGATATAGTAAAATGTAGTAATGCAAGACCACAGGTATGCAAGATTTTATTCTGGTTGTGGAAAAATACTTTATTTATTTTTTTATAGGTCTTTTAAGATATTTTTGTTTGGAATGCTTGAGATTGGGTTTCCATTCATTAGAGAACACAATTAATTAATATATTATGGTAACATAAAAACCACTATGAACTTTACACTAAACCATTTGATGCAAAAATTATATTTTAAAGAGAGGTGTTCAGCTTGGTGCACTTTGGGGAAGGTAAAATAAGATTTACAGGAATAATGCCTTTGAATTGTTTCATTCAAATAGCGAAAAATATGGATTTCTTTGCAGGAAGTAGCAAACCTACTTCAATTTACATGTGAAGTACAAGAAGTGAATACATGCATTGATGATGACCCTACCACCAAGGATGCAGAATCCCAGTGTGATAAAAAAATATTACTTGATGCTGATGTTCAATGTTACAAAATATCAAAACGGAATATTGGTACACAGACTCTTGCCCCTCGCAAAAATAAAAATCAAAAAGGCCAAAAAAATTGAAAATGCAAGCAAATTTAGAGACTAATAACACTTTTTTAATGTCTAATAATATCAATAATCAATTTATTTTTCCTTCAACTCCTGCTGATATCAAGGATCAAATGCAATCTAATGTACATGCTTGTCACCAAAATTGTCTTGACAAGATTTCTTCAACGCCAACAACAGATATACTATCTGATTCCAGTGAGGCAGTAAATACCAGCAGCAGTGAGGATAATTTATTAGACAGTGACAAGGACTACATTTGCTCAGAGTCAGATGCCAGTGATGAGTCAGACGAAGAACAACTAAAAAATGAAAAAAAATTCATTGTTTTTGAGGCTATTCTTGACCAGCTATTTATCACCTGCAAAACGTGTGGTTCTTTGTGTGAGATTGAAAAGTCACATGTTGGTAGCATGGTGACTGTCAAGGCAACATGTTATAATAACCATACCGTCCACTGGAAATCACAACCTGAACTACATAGCAAGCCAGCTGGTAACATCTTGATTCCTGCGGCAAACAGTTGTTACTGGAGGATCCTTTAAGTCCATGAAACAATTTTCTTATGCACTAAATTTAAACTTTGTCAATAAAGACCAGTTTTATGATGTTCAGGATAAGATTATTTTCCCAGTAATTAACAATGCCTATGCAAAGCAACAAAAAAGATCTTATTAATAATATTATACAGGATAACACTCCAGTAAATTTCTGTGGTGATGGTCGATCAGATAGCCCATGTCATAATGCCAAATATGGCACTTACTCCTTAATGGATGAATCTTCTGGGAAGATTGTTGATTTCTCCCTTGTTCAAGTCACAGAAGTCTCTTTTTCTAATGCCATGGAGGCTGAAGGATGTAAAAGATCACTAAGTAAAGTTATTGCCAAAAATGTTAAAGTAAGATGTTTGACAACTGATCGTCACACACAAATTACATCTGAAATGCGAAAGAAATACCCTTCTGTCATCCATCAGTATGATGTCTGGCATCTCAGCAAGTGGATTACAAAACAACTGACAAAAAAGGCAAAGATAAAGAGCAACGTTTTGAATGGATTAAGTCAGTGACCAATCACCTGTGGTGGTCTGCACAGAGCTGTGGTGGTAATGCTGGAGTACTTCGTGAAAAGTGGGACTCAATCTTGCATCATGTAGTAAACAAACATCAATGGCAAAATAGCAAGCATTTTCCAAAGTGTCAGCATGGTACTCTCTCTAAAAGAAAGGAAAGGAAAACCAAATGGCTAAAGGTTGATTCGACAGCATATGTTGCACTCGAAGAAGTGGTCCTCAACAAAAAACTGTTAAAAGAAATCAGTAAACTGAACGAATTTCATCACACAGGAGAGCTTGAAGTTTACCATTCACAACTATTGAAGTACGTTCCCAAACGACTGCACTTTTCATACAAAGGTATGGTGGCTAGAACCCAACTGGCTGTGATTGACCATAACTCCAACACTGGAAGAGAACAAGCAACAGTATTAAAGGGGAGAAAACAAGGGGAAAAAAGATACAAGGTGGTTTTTCCAAAAGATCGAAAAAAATGGATAGCAAAACCAGTAATGGCTAAAAAGTCCTTTTCATTTGTACAAACTTTGATGGAAGATGTCTTTTTCCTTGACTTTGATGATAAAAAAAAGTTACTGGAGCCTGAAGGTATACCAAAGAACATTACCCCCTTACCCAGACCAAGCAAAGAAGAGATTGTTTTTGCACATAAATCACGAATGGGAAAATAATTTAAGATAATACAGACCGAAATTCAGGATTATCAGTTAATTACATTCTGGGTCAGATATTCCCTCAATTTATAATAACAAATAACTTTATTGAAATTCATTTGATAAAAACTCAATTAACAATATAAGCTTTAGGAATTAAAAATACTAATTACAAGATTCTAAAAAAACTTTTTCAGTTTCAGTTCAGTTGAATGTTAAGTGACGTTACGATAACTACAAGAGTTGGTCACAGCATGTAAAATTGTGGTACGGTGCCCTTCCAAACAGAAAAATGGCGTCGATAGGTGGGTTCCCTTGCCTTGCATTGTTGAATAACTGGTTTCGGCTTTATAAGCTTTTAAAGGGAACCCAAAACTTAGCTAACTATATCATAACTTTGTGATCATATTTTTTTTTAGGTCGATGAAACAAGATACAGTTCTCTACTTAAGATCCCTCCCAGGTGATATTTTAGCTTTAGTTGGTTGTCTTAATGTTCATAAATTTCTTATCGTTTTGTCGATAACAAACTACTATGCAGCCCCTGGGCGGCCTTGTGCGATTTATTTTTATTTAAGTATACTTTTGTATGAGAAAGCTAAACCTTAGGAAAGCTAAATAAATAGACAAAGTAAACTGAAACTTTCGCCATACAGCACGATCTAGCTCTGGTTTCACATTTGGGCAAAGGCCTTTCGACTGTTAATTCAGTCCTCCTCAGAGGTACAATGAATACATTCCAGCGGCAGCGATTATTAAACATTATTAACATGTATTTTTGAAACTGAGGCCAAGCAAATGCAGTCTGAGTTCTTGTTTTTTGGTGATTTGAGTCTCAAAATGTTCAAAGATGTTCTTAAATTACATGCTGTAATATGCATGTGCAGGTGACCAGGAAGTGTGTTTTATCAAAGACATTGATAAATAATTAAGATCATGGCATAGTTTATAAGCAACTAACTTTTGTTTTTTACACATAGATTAAACAACATTTCCTCATATTTGTGCCCTAGCCATACACTCACAGATTTTTACTAGTTTTGAAGCATTCCGAATAAAATCTTATTGTTATTAACGTCTTAACGTTTTAAAGATTTTCTTGTTTTTGTCAGATTTCAGCCGGACTGTTCCTATAAAGTTTATTTTTGTAAAGAAACTGAGTGTATGTCTTTCCTATTTGTACATTTGGAGTACCAAGTTGGAAGAGTGACGTAACATTGTGGTCACTGTTTGTCTGACAGGTCAAAATTGGCGAAATTTGTTGCTAAGACTACTACAGCAACTTCATTTGTTGGCTTTCATCATACAAAATTATCTACATGGTATTTTAAAACAACCAATTTTTTTATTAATTTTATACCCTATTTCAGTATTTGTGCGAAGAAAGATTTCTGAAGACGATCGAAGCGATGTTTTATATTGCAGAAGTAATTTGACTCTCCGGTATTTGCTTATTGTATTCACCTTACAGTGTGTAATTCTAAAAAATGTTTATGTTTGGGTCCGTACAGCGGTGTTGCTTTGTAGGTTTTCTTTACAAAGTGTTGTTGAAAGAGTCAGCTGTATGCACATTTCGTCAAGGTCCTTGCAGACGATGTGGCAGATAAATAACTTTTTCCTCATCCAGTTTGCGATCGGGTTGTGCATAGGTAGACATTCTGCTAACGGCTTTTCTGCTTTTTAATTTTATGTGGTTGCTACGGGCAACCGTCACATAAACACCTTCAGCGTTATGATTTTCGCTTTTTGTTTGAGTCGCTCTGTCAGCTACCAACGGACTGTATTTAGTTTTTGGTCTGGATTTCGGCTTGTAGACAAGCCCAGTCCTGGTTAGATAGAGTTTCTCCTCCAGTTCTTCTATTCTTTTGATCAGAATATGAATCATAAAATCTTGTTCGGCCACTTTGTTTTTGGCGCTTAACAACTTCCGATCCAGACTGCGCTCGGCAGTTTCAATTCTCGTGTAAGCTTGAAGAAACCTTTTTTCAGCGTCTTTTGATAGGAGACTCGGAAATATGACTTCCTCGCTTTTTTTGTTCGTGTCTTTGTTCGCCTTTTCGTCGGTTTCTTCTGGTGGCGAATCTCTGTGCAGCAAATCAACCATTCTCTCAGTCGTTTCATTTTTCTCTGCATAAGTGGAGTCTTCAAAGTCTTGTGGCGGTGCGGGAGATGGCATCATTCTTTGTTCAACTTCCAGTGTCGCTTTTTTTAATGCGTCAGCGCGATGACGGCGTTGCATTTCCTCCTGGATCTTTTGGCGAATCATTACATCCTTCCTGGATTTAGTGTACACGACAGGCATAGTGACTAGTGTTGTGCAAATCGACAAATCTGAAATTTAATGCTACTTCGCTTAACACGATTCGATACAACATGTACCAAATGGCAGATGTTTGTTTATCAGTAGAGTTTCTTTCCATCTATAGAAACAAAGCTATATGATAATTTATAACCGATGGATGCAATTGGAGGGTGTAGGAAGGAAGATAATGGGGATGAGGGCGGGGGATGCGACTATATAAACCCGATACTGGAGGATGGGGGAGGCGACTATATAAACCCGATACTGGAGGATGGGGGATGCGACTATATAAACCCGATACTGGGGGATGGGGGAGGCGACTATATAAATCTGATACTATTTGTTTTAAAAAATCTTTTTTTTCTCCTTCGTTCGTTCTATAGTTCGGTTCTAAGTCGGTAGTTAATTTGATCAATTTAATTTATGTCGAAAATCTTTCATTGTTTCCAATTACTAACTGAAATAACCGTGGAGAATAAAGGCGTAGAGTCAATTTGCGAGTCAATAAGTTGCGTAAAAACGTTTTTTAAGTGTTCAATTTCTTATGCTCTTTTAAAAATCGCTACATCCTCTTTTTACTCTGCTTGCTTTTATTTGAAGGAGATTTATAGAATATGAGGTCTTTCTCCAGCCTCCCCCTCCCCGTGATCGTTGTACTTTGTCCGCCGGACTGTATTTACCCCCCTGGACGGTCCCTTTTCACCACCTGTCATAACAACAACCTCAGAGATGAGACGGATCTATATTATTGAGCTTCTCTTTTTCAATTAAGTTTTGAAATTTTGAAAACAATTCTATTTTAAGAACCACCTGCTTGATGGCCTTCCACGCAACATTTACCGTGTATGCAAACAGTAATGATATTAGTATATTTTACTTCGTTTCAAATTGGAAAGAACTGTGTTGTTTTTTCTATCTCTTTTTTTGTTTCGAAGGTTTTGTGATTAAAAAAACGTTGAAACCATAAAAGGCTAAGTTTTAAAATCAATATCTTTGAAAATAAGTAATTCTCTTTGACAAGAATGTGCATACTTGTGTTAAAAAGAAAGGTTGCGGATTTCATCGCCTTATATTTTATATCCATAGATTAGTTTTATTGTTTAAGGATTAAGTTTCATACCAGTATTTTTTTATTTTCTGTTCACACAAGCGAACCATTCCCCAAAAGAAATATTTCTCTTTGTAAATGCTGTACAATCAGTTTAGTGTATTAAGAAAACATTTCAAAGTTTCTTTTGTTTAATATTCCGCTTTTTAAGAAAGAGTTAGAGAGTGTATGAGAGAAAATTGACTTTACACCAACAATGAAGTAACTTCAACTCGCTCGTTTACAAAATACGTTACTGAGAAACTCTATTGATAGATGAATACGAATAACATTTACATTTATTTGTATTTCTAGTAAGTTCAATATTTTGCAGTTAGCAGAAACTGACAAGTAAGCAATATGAACTTTATCTTCTCGTGGAAAAAAGGTTTCACTAGCTCGTTCGCTGCGCTCACTTGTGAAATCTTTTTTCCACTCGAAGATAAACTTCATATGTTCAAACCAACGTGTCATATCCTCTGTATATTTCAAATTATTGATTTTGACTTTAGAATTAATAGAATTCGTGAATATATGTCTGAATTATAGTTGATTGTGTTGTTCTTTAACTCGCGTCTCACAGGTGCCATGTCTGCCATGCGGAACAATCTAACATGCCCAAACTCAAGGCGCACATCGCGTCTTGCTATAAACCTCTAAAGCTGGATGTGTCGCGTAGAACGTGATTTGTGAATAAGCGAGACACCTTGCTATTGTTGAAGAGGAAGGATGAAACTGATACAAGACTTCCATTGACGCCACTAGTTGAATGTTATACGCTAATGTAAACTGACCAGTTTGGAGCAGGTTCCCATTACTTAGGGACTGGTCATTATTTCTCGCCTGGGGGGGAGCGGAGGATTTTTTCCAGACATGGTAAAATTTTACAGATCCCCCCTTCAACAACACAACACTGTAGTGATCCCCCCTCATAGGTAGGGGCAACTTCAGTGATCTCCCCTTCCCCATTTTCTACATCGGCTATTTAAACTTAACTACATTACTTACAGTTTCAAGTTGACCTTGATGTTAGATCTCCGCAATTTCTTTGAACAGTAAAAATCAGTACATTGTTTTTATACACCAGCTGTACGAGTGTTTTTTACTTCGCATAAAATTGTTCTTCATAACCCTTTATTTTTTAGTTGATTTGTTTGTTTACTTTTTGCTTTTTTTTACTTCTGAGTTTTTCAACAATGTTTGCTATTTGATCGTCCGAAATGAAAGTTGCCATCGGTAATCTATTGATTAAATCATCAATGAGAAGGTCATTGTCACTACAACTCTCATCAACACTCGAACGAAAATCATCGCTTGAATAAACTTCTGAATCGTCGCTTGATTCTACATCTCCATCACTGGATAACTTATTAGTTGTGGCTGGATTTTTTCGCCGATAGTAATGACATCGGATTGCTTTAATCTTATCAGTCCTTTGCAGTTATATCACACTATAATATCTCTAAATTTTGAGTGATCCCCTTTTAAAGCTGTCATTTGCAAATGATTCCCCCTTTTGTTCTCCTGAAAATCAACTGATCCCCCATCCAAAAATCCTCCGCTGCCCCCCAGGCGAGAAATAATGACCGGTCCCTAAAGCCGCTTCAAAGACCAAAAGTTTGACTAAATCTCTTCTAACAAACACAAACGTTAAGGGAACAACACAAGGAGACAGATTACCTCAGAAAAAAATTGTTTGTTTTGAGTTTTGTATCCAAATCTTCACAAAACTGCACAAAAAATGTTTTTCCAATACAAAGTCTTAAAATATAAATTGTACCTATTGATCTGACCCCAAAGCACAGCTTCCGCTGCCTGTTATTACGCTATTTTTCAAAAGCCCCATAAGGTACTTACTATCGAGCCTAATAATTGCAAAATTTGATTCTTACAGTGTGTTGAAAATTTGAAAGCAAAATAGAGTTATATGTTTTACTGAACCTCATAACGTCAAAATTAGCCAAAAAAGTAATAAAAGCATCACTAATATGTAACAGCCGTAAGTTGAATCCCAAAAACATTTAGAAGTTAAATCTTTCATGTTAGACTGCAGTCTGGCCTACCTACCCTGCAGCCTGGGAACTACTCCAAAAAACATCCCGATACCTTACCACTACTTACTTTAAACTACTTAAAATAATCAAGGCTCTAGTAAGCTATCCTTTAGCCACTTATTTAACTTTATCCTTTTCGTTTGGTGTTGTTCCCGACATGCTTAAGGTTGCTAGAGTCATACCAGTCTATAGAGTTGGTAATCGTACAATCATGTCAAACTATCGACCTATCTCTTTATTATCAATTTTTAATAAACTTCTTGAAAAACTCATGTTTAAAAGATTGACTAAACTCCTCGAAAAGCATTACTTCTAAATGAAAATCAATTTGGCTTCAGAAGTAATTATTCTACTAAACAAGCGATACTACTTATTGCAGATAAAATTCATAGAGCCATCAAAAACAAAAAGATTTCTTGTGGCATATCTTTAGATTTAAGTAAAGCTTTTTATACCGTTGATCACACAATCCTAATTTTAAAAAATTAGAATATTATGGTGTACGAGGAACTGCTTGTGACTGGTTTCGCTCTTATTTACATGATAGAAAAATATTTGTCACTATTGGAAACTCATCGTCCAAGGAACGAATTAACCAATTTTGTAATAAAAATGTAAATTCTACACCGTAAAAACGAGAGAATACTTACTGACGTTTCGGACGTTTGTCCTTCGTCGGAGTAAAGGGCAAAAAAAATGACGATGACGAAGGACTAACGTCCGAAACGTCAGTGAGTATTCTCTCGTTTTTACGGTGTAGAATTGGCGTATATAGGTTTCATCGTTTCAATCGTTATGTTTTATTTTCTTGTTTTGCTACGTTGTTTAGTAACTGTGATCGCTTAGTGGGTGGTTTCTCCTTAATTTTTCTTTAGTTGGTACTGGATTTAATGGAGCCGAAATGAAATATAGAATTGCACGAGTTCAGTTTAGGTATCCTGCTGATGAACAGTAACTGTTTTGCTATTTATTTTCAACGTTGTATTAACAATATAGTTTATTTTTGTTCAGATTTCAATTAAGAAATATAACATTTTGACCGTGGCAGGCGAAAACCGAGGCGAGCGTTTGGGAGAATCTGAGAGCAGATCCATCCCTGAAAACCCGATAGGTGGTTGAGAATTCTTACAAACTTTGCAGAAGTTTTCACCAGGCTATGAATGCACGGAGAACATGTTTTATTTCTTTTATAAAATTGCTATTTTCCGTCTTAACAAAGGGAAAGACAATATACGAAGCGCGTATATATACTTTAATTTCTTTGATGAAACTGGAAACTCTCACAACTTGGAGACAGCCATGTTACTCACGTCATTTTCGTGCTTCGTGGCGCTATAAAAACGCACTTGTTGACTAGTCAAAACGCACGTACTATCCAAATTATTTTTTAATCATACTTATTCATCTCTTAGGAATCACACAAAGAAACACTTGAGTTCCTTCTTGATGCTGGTGGAAAGGTGAATGCGCAAGATAATCGTGGGTGGACAGGTGAGACGGATGATCTTTAACCCAACAACAACAACAATTTTTTACTTCCGCTTTAAACTTGCTTTTCAGAATTAAAAAGAAAGAAATTAAATTAATTTTCAGTGATTGGACACCCGAAACAACTTTACAAGCATAACTAGTTGGGTGCCCATTATATTTTCAATTTATAGTGAATCGAGGAAGGGGGAAAAAAGACAGATTTATCAAAAATAAGATAAAACTATTATACTACTTAATATAAGTAAAGTGCATGATTTGGTATGTTAGACACTATCTGTACCAGTCATAATAGGTTTTTAACTACCAGAATTATATATTAACCCTTTTTTACTGTTAACGCACACATGTTTTGAAAATTCAATAAAAATTTTGATAATTGAAAATGAATTTTCCATGATCTGGAAAAAGTTTGGAAACTAGAGTTTTGGCCCCAAATGTTACGGAAAAGTCTTTTTCAGTCGTTTTGCTCTCAAACAAATTGGTGCTTAGTTTGTCAGTTATTAACAACGTCTTGCTGTTTTGTGACATATGAAAAGATGAATGAGGATACCATAGCTAGCGAAATAGCTATCCTGTTTCCCAGCAAAGTACGCTTGTGTGAGCTGGGAGCTACTCGGAATAATGCGGGAGGATTGATAATTTATCGCGCAAAATGTACGAAAATTGCATTTCTGTTCATCTAATGTTGAATTTCCGAATTAACCTATGAACTAACTGTATTTTTAAGGTTTTGTAAATTCGAAGAAAAGGGGGTTTTGGAAATCCAATCCATCCATCCAGCAGTCTGTTCATCCTTCCATTCACCCATCGACTTGTCTGCCTCTGTCTCTGTCTGTCTGTTTGTCTGTCTGTCTGTCTGTCTGTCTGTCTGCTTGTCTGTCTGTCTACTTGTCTGTCTGCTTGTCTGCCAGTCTGTCTGTCTATTTATCTTTCTATCCTAAACGATCTGCTGTAAAGCCAAGCGCAAATGCTTTCAACATTGCTTCAACATCTCCAGTATTCGTTTTTATCGAAGGCTCTTCACAAAATATTTTGAACGATGCTAGACACTGGGCGAGCAAACGCTTTCAACAATTGTTTCAATTTTGTCTCAACAAAGCGGCGCGAGAAGTCTGGTATTCAATACCAGGCTTACATGGCTAGCGTGCGCTTAATCGATTTAATATTGAAAGACTCGCGCAAGCGGCATCAACAACTTTCAACATTTTAAGAAAACAAAAGAAAACTTAAAAGAATGTTGAAGAAACTTTAAATAGTGTAAACTTTTTTACATACTTTTGACTTCGTTTCAACACGTTTCAACACGTATCACATGAAAGGGGTTTCAGAATTGTTGTTCGATAAAATCTAATGGATGTATGAAGCAAATGTTGAAACCGTTTGTGCGGGGCTTAATATTCTGTGAGCACTTTTAACTGTAATTTCTGTGTCCGTGATAGCCCTTCATCTGTGCTCAGCCGCTGGACACGAGAATTGCGTATCACTACTGTTGAATGACTACCGAGCAGACAGCTCTCTTAAGGATGCGAAAGGACAGCTTGCCAAGGACTTAGCTCTCAAACCTTCAATTTTGGAATTGTTCAAATAAGGACAAATCACCTCACGGAATACATATTGATTTAAATGTCGGTGATGTGGTACCTGGACACAGATGAATATTGTGTCCCTGAGGGCCTGGTGACCAGTCACCTGATCATGAATTGATTGATTGATTGATTGGTGGACGGACAGCGCAAGGATTGATTCAGAGCTTGAAACCTACCAGTGAAGAAAGATCAGATATACACAATGAACATTTTGTAGCTAAACTGCTACTGAGCAGTGGAGGACGTGCAGTAGTATGGTTTGTTTGTTGGTGCACTGTACAGCTGGAATTCATGTATTCAAGGGTGAATTGTACAGGCAATCAGAGGGAGGGGAGACTGACGTGTAGCTGTTTAGAAAATGGCACACTCGTAGCTTAAGTCAGTAGCTAGTACAAAATATTATACCTTTTAGTGTTATGAAAATTCTTGAAGCGTTTTAACTTAGAACTTTACAGATGAAGAAATGGTTTAGCAAAGAGAGTTGTTGTCAAGAAGTCACACTCTTGCACTAGAATTTGGTCTTACCGCTTTATTTATTGATATTATTATTATTATTAATATTGTTATTGTTGTTATTATTATTATTATTATTATTATTATTATTATTATTATTATTATTTCTTTTTAATTAGCTTAACTGTAGATTAAATACTTCTCTTAGGTTGATTCCAAATTTGGAGTCAGCGCACTTTTTTTCTCTCTCCCGTCCCTTCCTAATATCCCTGTACCCCCTGTCAAGTTATTGTGGTAGTTATGTACACAAAACTAAAACTTCAATTCCAGGTTGCTCTCAGCTGAATTTCACTGCTAAAGAGCCATTAAAACAAGAAACTGACCGAAAATATTTGCAGTTTAGCCGCTTTTCTTTTTTTGTCTCCGATGATTGTTGGTTGTCTTAAATACGAAATTGTCGTTCATCGGAAAAGAGGTAGACTCGGGGCTCGTATGAGACGTCTTGAGAGTTTTATAAAAAATAGTTTTCTGAAATCTGGAAACATTTTGGGAAAATGGAGTATATTATTAAGGGCTCGTTGAAAAGTCTAAATGGTTTGCTGATCGACCCGATAAATGTTTGTAGACAGTGAGCAACATACAGTTATACGTGATGTCACAGATGAGCGCCGCCAAAGAAAGAATATCGTAGCTAGCTTACACGAAGTGCTGTACCTATCAATTTCTCATCACGTATGCGCTGATTGCAAGCTGAGAGACTGTTGCCAGGTTTGACAGGTTTATTACGCAAAATGCATGGTTTGACAGGTTTATTACGCAAAATGCATGGGAAATGCATAATTTATTTGGCGATCTTTTGCGGCTCTTTTCAGAACTGACTAAAATACTAGTTTTATTGCAAGTTTTGGAAATCGAAGTAAAAGGTTTTTGAAAGTTTTGAAAATGATATGGAAATGTAAACAATGTGTATTGCACGAACCCAGTTTACTGTAAATTTAGAATGACACTTATCCGAATGAATGAATGAATGTGTGGTAATGTTGTCATCAATTCGTTGAAGCTATAGCCATCTCTTAACAGAGGTTTCTTTTAAGTTTTTGATGCATGAATTATCAACTAACAAAATTGAACTATCATATTGAACTGCATCAGAGAATTTGTAGAACGAGTTAAATAACTCTTTGATGAATTGTTTCTAAACTATATAACTCTAAAACAACCTTGAAAGCCCGGGGTGAGGGGGCCCCCGGCGTTTTGGGGCGTGGATGCTCGTCGTACCTCATAGGGGTGAAAATTCAAGGATTTGATGCTGTTATCTTTACATTCATTAAATTGATTGAAATATTGTCTGCATACGCTTTTGGAGTGGTACCTCTAAGGGGTTCCGTTGAAATTTTCCGACCAGCATCCCCGCCCAAAAAAGTTGCATGTGAGCCTTACTTCCCCCCGATGGGGGTGGGGGAAGGGGAGCTTGAAAATGGAGTAATGGAGAATTGTGCGGTATGCTCCGTTGCGGACAGATTCTTTTTATTGGTATTAAACGTCTTGAACTAATTGAACGACAAACTGAACGCTTTTATTCTTAATTACATAAATACATTTTCACACATTGCAGAGTTAATTGAAAATCTCTATAGCTATGGCAAAAAACTAAAGGAAGATACGTTTTGTGTTAGAGGAGGTGGTAGTTGGGAAAGCCACAATCCCGGCCCACCCGCACCCCCTTAATAATAAACTTTCCTTCCCTAACATATAAACAAATGGTCTTATGCGTCTAATGACTAGATCATAAAAGATCCTAGTTTGAATGTTGTTTAACATAGGCTCGTCTTCTCGATACTATTTTTTCACATAATTAGGAATATTGACATGTATGTGTTTGGATATGTAGAGAACACGGTGAATTTTATTTTCGAATGGCGGTAAAGTTGATGTTTTGAGACTTACCCACACTAAGAGCCAAACCAATAAGTCTGCTACTTTCACTTGAGTTTCCCTTGACGGCTTCTGGCTGACATCTTCGAAAGAATTCATCAGCAAGTTTTGAGCAAACATTGTAGCCATGATCCATTAGAGACTGGAATGGACAATACAACTGCATCCTATGTATGGAATAACAAACAGCAATACACGTCAAATAAAACATTTATAAAAAAAAGTTCAAAACCATTAGCAGACATATTTCAGAATCATGCAATTTATCAAGAAAAAAAAACAAAAAATATGACATGAAACATTATCCTTTGTAAAGATTTTTATTTTGTTTGATTCAAAGAAGCTAGTATAATAGTTATAATCTTGTCTGATACCATGAATCTTCCATACTAAAAACTGGGTCACCTTAACTGCATCCTGCTAAAATGGAGATTTTTGATATTACTACTACTAATAATAATAAGGTCCCCATCAAATCATGATGATGGGGGACCCGTAGCCCTTTGATGCCTCCTTTTTCGTTGCTCTGCGGCTCGTTCTCTGATCCTAAGCTCGCAAGTTTCCAACCCGGAAAAGAGGGCACGTCTCCACAGGCAGCGGTTCTGAGCGACTTTATACCAAGTCTTCAGATCGATTTGGAAAGCACAAAGGACCTCTTTAATGCAGTCCTTCCAGCACTTGCGGGGGCGTCCCCTGTTGCATTTACCAAGCTTCAGCTCGCCGAGTAGTAGTTGCTTAGGGATCCTGGAGTTGTCCATTCGGGATACATGGCCAAGCCATCGAAGTCTGCTTCTACGTTTCATGCTTTCAATGGAAGAGCAGTTGGCACGCTCAAGGACCTCCATGTTGGTGACGCGGTGCCATCACTTGATGTTCATGATTTGCCAGAGTGATCTTTGGTGCAAGACTTCCAAGCGGCGTATGTGATAGGCATGAGTAGGCCACGTTTTAGATCCATACAGGAGCGAGGGGAGGACTGTGGCTTTGTAAACATTCACCTTAGTTGCCAGAGATAGGCCTATTCTGTTGAAGCACCTCATTCTTAGAGCATTAAACGCAGCTGCACTGCGACTCACTCAGCGCTGGATCTCAGGATCAAGACTTGTGTCATCAGACAGGTTTCCTCCTAGGTATGTAAAGGTATTCGCACGCTTTAGTTGCGTACCCTCGATCGTGATTGTGGTTGGCTCCTCACACTGGACATGCATTACTTCGGACTTTGGTTTGCTAATCGTTAGACCCCAGGACACGCAGGAGT
>JANCMA020015344.1:0-17311 GCA_024336925.2 Zoanthus solanderi
ATGTCGTCGTCTTCTCCTACCATCTTATAAAAAATACCATCTTCAAAAATTTCGTCGATGAGCGACAACTGCAGTGGCGCTATCACAAACACGCTTGCTAAGACCCTGGAAATGAGTTAAGAACAAGAAAGTAAATGGAACGGATTTGTGAATGGAAATTTTCCGAATAAATATTTTGAAATTCCCGGAAATTTTTGGTAAATGGTAAACAACCAGTAAGAGATTAAAGTTCAAATGAGTCATGAGTCGATGAGTCAAAACAGTTAAACTGAAAAAAAACAACAACAGTAACCCTAACCCTAGCCTGAAAGCCAACATCTAACCAAACCCTAACCCAAACCTAAGGCGAAAAACCACTGACCGACTCATAACTTGATTCATGATTCATTTGACTCATAAAAAACGACTTTTCAGATAGTAATATTAGAACTCTCTGCTTATCCTACACAACATACTCACCTCAACCACGATGTCCTGAGACAACTCTCCATCCTGAATCAATCCAGAAACCATATTTAAGGATGGTAAAAAAGCAACCGTTAACGTGCCTTCGCAACCCCTTGCATGTATCTAAAATGAAGTAATGGTAAAAGAAAGTTTAATCACAGTAACTACTCGTGAGTGGTAGTTCCAGTCAGATTTAGACACGTCAAGTATGACAACACAAACTGGTAGCTAACTTGCATGTAATTTTATGAACAAGAAAAAAAAGTTGACACTATTTGCACACAACACAATAGTTTAAATCTACTATAAAAATTAGTGAGCCTGATTGCTAGCAGTCATGGACAGCTGTTTCGGCCTTTTTAGGCCTCATCAGCATGGCATAGCTAGCAAACAGGCTCAGGTTCCCAAAAAGAACATTTTGATATTAAATAATGGTAATTTAAACACAATGCTTTTGGGATGTGGCTATGAAGATGAACTCGGCAATAGATAGCACAAATGTGCTAGCAGCTAACTTAATCGAAGCCACTATATTTGGCAATATATGGCCATGTTAGTAGTGAGGATGAAAGGATTTTAGAATTTTTTGCAGAACTGTGATTAAGTTGAAGTTGATTTTTTATGTGAATTTTTATTTCTCCAAATTTGTAATGATTATAGCAAAAAACGAATGTTTTTCACTTTATGATTCAATGCTGTTTACTATTCTCTGTATAGGGAAGAATTTTTCGAAATGCTTCTCTACCTGGCATTAGCTCATCAGAAAGAATGGCAATCTACAAATCGTTCATCATCACTTTAGCCAAGTTACATAGTATAGACTGGAGAGCAATTGGTCTTGCAAACTTTGGACCACATGGAAACTATTTTAGGAGACAGGTTTGCTCCAATGCAGTAATATTTTTGGACCATTATATTATAGCCATTACAACATGTTTTCTATAGCTCTTAGATAACAATAGATTTCACTTGTCTTCAGCCAGTTGGCATTTTTAACCCTGTGGTTATTTGTTGTGGCCATAACCACCAACTGAAGCAATTTTCTAATATGTAAAAATGCATTATTTTAATTTGTAAAGAAATGGTAAAATAAATGTTGTTGTTGTTGTTGCTAAGGTAAACACTAAGGGTGTTAAGTGCCAGATTGCACAAGGAGAAAACAGGAGAAAACCTGCAAAATGATGGAATTAAATTGAAAACAATTTTAATTTCCAGTTCTGGGTGGAACTGGAAGATGCAAGTGGAGAAGGTGAGCAAGAGTGTTGGTTTGGAGAAGGAGGATGCCTTGAATTGAGTGAGATGGAGAGTGGGAGTTGGACAGATTGCTGTTAGAGTGAGGTAAATCTGGCCACCTCGTTTATGGGGAGAAACCTGGATCAAAATTGGATGATGATGGTGATGATGGCAGTAGGGGAACAGGGGGAGGGAATCCAAAAGAAAGGGGGTGGTAGTGGTATGGAAACAGAAGAAAAAAGTGTTAAGCAGGAGTTCCAACTGAGAAGGAGACAGGAGAAAAATGGATCTGTTATGGAGAGCAAGTTCAAACCCAAACATTGTTGATGACTTGTAACTGTCCTCCTCTGCTGAAAATGATTTATATTCAGTATTTCATAGTTTGGGCATTGTCCTACCTGCAGAAAACAGAGCTTTGTGTAACTTTTTAAACAAAAGACTTGCTTAGATGGCCTATTATACTTCTGGTAAAATTATAAATGTTTCTTGAATATATGTCCATTCACACAGATAATGCAACATATTACATCAAAAAAATTAATGTTGAAGGTTTATACAATTATAAAGATGTTTCATTCATGTCAGTGTGTTCCAAGCCATATTAAGTGCCTGTCTAGCTAGGGGGTTTCATTTGCAAGAAATGCAGGAATTAGAAGGTTTAGGTACAGGAAGTGGGAAGGCAGGGAATGAGAGATCTAGATGTAAGGTTGGGACATCCTTTCCCTCACCTTCTACCAGATAGTGATAGATTAATTTATTTTGTTCATGGAAGCTTAGGTTTCAGTCATGATGAATAAGTAATTGACCAAGTTGTTACTAATTTAATTCATTTTAAAGTCAGTAACTGAAACATTTTTTTGTAGGTTTTGACTTGGACGAAACAATATCAAGCTTCTGCTACAGAAAAAATAGACTCCATGGATGAAGCTGTCCAGTGTTTATCAAGCACTATTCCAGAAAACCAAGATATAACTGGTTAGTCGTCAGTACGAATCTGTCTAGTGAAATTATTCATTGTCTAGGTCCATGCCTTTGAACAATTTGCATTGCTTGACTAATATAATTGCAATTTTACTAAATACCATTAACTACTCAGTAAAAGTTATAGAGCCAGATCGCTGGCATGTGATTTGCTTAAGCAAAAAATACAGGAATTTCATCTTTGCTTTAGGTAAAAACATCCTAGAAATAGAAAATCTTAATGATGCTTTTTTTTTCAACACAAATAATTTTTTTTGAGTTTAGTTTGGATCCTTCTATTTGATGCCAGTTAAGTTTGTAAATTCGGTTCAGGGTAATCATCTTCATCTTCTTCAGGATCTCCAGCTTCATGCATAAATGATTAATTATCAACATTACTCTTAACCTCCATAATTATCTTCTTTATCTTCATAATCATCATCTTCTTGAATTTCCAGAACATCTGTCGTATCGCTCCCCATTGGTTGGACAACTATGAAGCCAACTGATTTGTGGTGGTCATTAGCATTGCACCCCTTATCTTTCTGTTTTATAAGTTACCCTCTGGGGTGGACTCGAACTACTGAATGAATTTGTCCTTGGTGATTCCAGTGTCTAGTTCTCCATGCTTTATTAGCCAGCTGGTTTTCCTCCTACCAGTTGGGATTCTTAACTGAGAGAGAGGGGTATTTTAATGACACTGAAAAGTCTCTTTAGGGGAGTTGTCATGAAATTAGGTATTTATATTATGTCTTTATATTATATATTATGATACCAGATCTGTTCTGTACACAGATCTATAGCTTCATCTGGTACAAAATTAGGAATGGGAGCACTCAACAGCTTAATGGTCATAAGACCATTCAGGTGACTTTCATTCAAATTTGAACTAAAGTCTATCTTAACCAATTAGAGTTGGTAAATCCATGCTCAACTTCAGCACTTGATGGCAGACAAAGTCAACAACAGATCAGTTTCAGACAAGATGTTGGAATGACCATTGTTGCATGTTTCGTTGACCTGCTTCCAAGTTAGTGTCTTGGTGTTTTCTGGTTTCCTGAAAAAAAATATCAAAAAGTGCTTAATAGTTATTTTAATTATTATCATATAATTTCATTTGATTTTATGTTTTTTTATATAGGATTTTATTTTATTATTAAAACAGATTTTAATTGTGTATTAGAGTGAAGCTAAAAATATCTGTACTCTTGCTTACATTTCATCAAAGTGTTGTCTTCAGAGATGTCTTTTCTGATTCAGTGAGGTTCAAGTCTACACATGGTGCTTCCAAAATGCCTCGGTAGTGATCTAGAGTGGTCCTGATTTCCTCATCAACAAATCCTTGAGACAATTAATAATAGTTTATATGACTAATATTATATATTTTACATACATACATAAAGTATATCTGCAGATTCCTTGTTCACTGACTTGTAACTATACTACTTAATATGTAATACAAAGTTAAGTTTATTGTAGATGTAACTAGTATAGTATAACCATGATTTGCTTCAGAAGTCACCACTGTGCACACGAAAAGTGATACTGAGACACTTACAGTGAATTTGATTATACCACAGGTTTTTTTCACACAAATGTTTCCGAGACTCTGGAATATTCTAACTTATATTAGCCTAACCTTGTAATGTCTTAGGCTACTTGGCTTATTTAGTAGAAAGCAATCTCTACCTTGAGACACTTTAATGTATCTGTGTATATGTGATTAATGTACCATCTGCCTGAAAAAAAAAAGAAGGAAAAAAAACACAAACCTGCTGTAGATGCTAAATAATCACATAGTAGCCCTTCTGAGAATTTTCAAGAGCTCTTAACAGATACCCCACCCAGCGTGTGCTGCCACTCGTGTTGGTACATTTAAACTCTTGTCCTCAGTGCACTGAAACTCTTTTTTAACATGCTTCTTTTGAGGGACCTCTTCTTTTAAAACTATTACAATTCCATCAATAGCATTACTGCAGTTTTCTTGTTGAGAGTTGTCTTCTCCACGTACAGCATCTTTGAAGATCATTTCCAACTTGTGGGCAAAGCAGTGTATGACTGTAATTGACGGTTGACACTGCTTCAGCAAAGCAGCTACTCCACCTCTGTTAGCCGTCATTACATTTGCACAGTCACACCCTACAGCAACCTGCTTTGTCGAGAAAAAATTACATTTACAGTATCTTTAGATGAGCTGTACTCGAGACTGAGGATTTTTATGCTTTGTGTATCCCACTGGATTTGTCTTTTCCACTTGTTTTACTGCAAAAGAGATAGAAACCACTGCTGTATCGTATGTTCTTAGAAGAACTTTCCTGTTCTATAATACTTGAATCAGTTGTCCCATCGGCCAACACAGCAACAAACTTTGAGTTATGTCTTTCTCTCCTAAGCTATTATGTTCCACTCGTGCAATAAAATTAGTGAACACTTTTGCATACTCTGCAGTACGCTTACTGTAACTGACTTCAATACCCTTTGCCTAGTCAAGATCACACTGCCACTCATAATTCGATTATGGTCGGTTTTTCTTGATCAAGGCATGGCATTTTCGGAACATTCTGGAGAGTTTCTCCAGACCCTTCCTTTTCAATTGCACTTCACTTTATATACTGCAGTTTTTTCTGGATGGCGTTTGCAGAACTTTCATGTGCCTGCAGGTTTCTAAATCTTGCGGATATTGATCCCTTCAAGATCCCAAAAATATTTCTTTGTGGCATTTTGATCAATTGTTGTTTTAATGCAATTGTCACAAACATAGTACCAAACTTTTCATCACATCTCGGCCATGGGTACCCTTTCTTCCATGCAGTTATCTATTTTTTTATTGCACTCTTTTTTCTCTTCCGATGACAATTTTTTTTGAGGGCGCAGTCACGCTGTCCAAAGACTTCCACATTGTTGTGGGGCAGACAGAGTGGCTTTTCCCACAATGCCTAGCATAAACATTTATCTGAGCCCACGGCTATGGGAAACACCACACAATTCAAAATGGCATAGCGGACATTGTGATCTGAGCAGACTAGAGCGAAAAACTGTAGATCTCTAGATAGGAAGAAGGGGATTTATTTTATATTGGGGAAAAGAATGAAAATATCGGTTGAGATATATTGTAACACTTATAGGTAAAATCTACTGTTCAAGCCAGTCAAATAATGGGTATATTTTTGTGGTCCAGCTTATTTTTATTGTGCTCCAGCTGTTTTTATGGTGATTTCGGGCAAGTTAACGACTGCAAAAATAGGTCCCCGGGTACTTCATCCGTGAAAAATAAAAAGCACCCTTATCCTCTTGAAAATGATTTTCCTTCCGATGATTACTTTTAAAACATGCAGTTATGATCTTCTATAAAACTGGATACCAGATAATGAATGAACAGCTAACTACTTTCTTCCCAAGAATTATCAGAATACCAATTTTATGAGCACTAAACACAGACAAAATATTCTGAGTTGCATATTATGTAGTAATTTGCTTGCATGCTAAATATTTGGCGCATTTGTTTGACGTATTTGTTTCTTTACTTAAGGTTTGAAACCTCAAAAGATTCCAGATCGTTTACTGTTGGTTACTTAATTTCTTATTATTAGATTACAAAACATTATTGGATGAGGAATACACTTACTCTGCTGTTATGACTTCATTTTGTTTCAATAGTTATTGTCCATGGAGACTTTCGTCTTGACAACATGATTTTTCATCCAACTGAGGTAAATGAGTAGCTTTTTTTGCTAATGGTAAATTTTTAGCACCGGTTCTGTTGAGAGACATTAGAGAACTTTAAAAGCACCGAAACATTTCTTCACGACGGAGGTCTATTTACTGGATCGAGAACGGCGTTTTTGGCGCGAATTTTTAACTTAAGCAGCGCGCGTATTACAACGACGGACGCACGCAGGGTAAAAAGGCGCGAAAACTAACTTTGAAGAGTCCAGTCATAAACAAACTTTAATAAATTGTAAAACTGGTTACACATACGGCAAGAACCTAGAGCAAAAGTCAGTGTTAAAGTAATTGTAAGTAAATTATTTACTTAAAGGACATATTTACGATTTATCCGGTGCTTGAGGCCATTCTTTTGATAAAAAAAACTTCGTAGTTCTGACAGAGGCAACACGGAGGCAAAAAGCGGATTATAGGCTTCCGTGATGATCACCACGACCGTATGACGTACGCGACATCTGCTGACAGTTTAGCTCCGGTTGGCCTCTGTGACAGCAATAACGGATGGTGCCTAAGTTCTTTATTAACTTCCCTTAGACACGACAGTGATCAAAATTAATGTAGACTTGCTCACAGCAAAGCTAGTGCTTATTTTGTCATTGTGAATGATTGTCACAGTTAAGTATACAATTTACGCAGTTGTGACAAAGATTTCAGGTTTCACGGGGAATCAGACTTGTTACCTCTACGATACCGGTACAATGGCCTCACCAGCTCAGCGCTTTTAAAAGCCAAAACTGTAAAGCAAGTCATTATTAGTGGATCCATAAATTCCATTATTTGTTGTACAATGATTATTGAGACTGAGCTTGTACCGCGATAAATCTTATTATCCTTCCTTTTTGCGGGACTTAAATTTCAGGATTTATAAAGTTCAGAACTTTTAAAAGAATTTTTTATATACATTTTCCAATATAGTGGCTTTAAGTTAGCTACTAGCACGTTTGTACTATCTATACTTGAGTTCATCTTTATTGCCACGTCCCACAAGCATTGCGCTTGTATCACATGTTACACACATGCTTTCCTACAGAGCACTTATTAAGTAACAATATTTTACTAATTGAAATGTCTATTATAAACTTCCATGCAGCCTCGAGTACTTGCAGTTCTTGACTGGGAGTTATCTACATTGGGTCACCCAATTGCTGATCTTGCTTTTATTTGTGTGAACTACCACTTTCCGAAGGAACTATCAAATCTATTGCCACAATTTGTTACAGGTAATGTTTTTGAAGTGCTATATTGTCGTACAAAGATTAATAAAAACTGAGTTATAAACTTGATATAGCTCCTTGCAATTTTTGAGACAACGAATCAAAGAACTCACACTTAGATGCTGGTTTTGGTTATACTCTCTGAAATTTAACTGAATTAAGGTTACTGTTAAGTTTATACGGTGATTTTGGTTAATCTCTGTTACTTCTCGAAGTAACCGTATAAACCTATATACATATATCACTGAAAAGCTTATTAAATTCTCTAAATCGCTGTTTAATTTTAATTTTTGTTTTCCGACCTTTGTGTTATCTTTCTGGAGCTCCAAATCAGACATATTGTGTTTCATGGCACCAATTATTATATTTTAATATTTGACACTATTCGTTGTTCAAAACCATGTCGGCATTTTTTGAAAGGCCGCTTAGTTTGTATTTTACAACCAAAACCCCAAAATAGCATTTTCGTAAACGAAAGCGGCAGTGTTTTTTCGTGATAACTTGAAAAGTTTCTAAAATTTCAAAAACCGCTGACACAGTTTTGAATTTTAGTCATTTAGCTGTAAAACTGCCAAATTTCAAATCAGTGGACAAAAAAACTGCCCTAGTTGGATCCTCAAATTTCATATAGTTTTGTTCCCCCAAGTCCACCGCATGATCTGTTTGTTTTTCTCCACCCCCAAGAACATTCAGCCAATCAAAATCACTTTCGACGGTACTATTTCCCACCAAATGCGAAGTGCAACCGCGAATCAACGAGGGCGTGATTAGCCGTTTTACTTCCGGTGAATTTTTTTAATTTTAAAATCTCGTTTTGTGTATAGATATCTGAACAGACATAGCTATAATGCCGCTGAAAAAAATAGCAAAACAGTTACTGTTCATCAGCAGGATGCCTAAATTGTGTGCAATTTTACAATTGGTTTCGGCTCCATCTGTATAGTATGTATATAGTATATACTCTATATAGTATCTGTGACTGAGACTTTTGATCTATATTTTAGCAACGTGGCACCAGTATGACGCAGCAATATTTCCTAAGCCATCAATGGCAGATTCCCTACGCAGTAGCTTTTTTTTTACAAAGGCCATGGATCCTGTCCGTAGCAGAGAAATTGCAACACTTGCCATGTTTCCACGCTGGGAAGGATTTTGTAAGGACGAAGGGCAGGGAGATAAAATGACTGCATGGGAGGCTATAAACACAGTGCTTGATGTTGAAACCTGTATGTGCAAAACAGAATCAATGGAAAGAAATTGGACCGACACTTCATTCAAAGATGTACCTGGAGAATATGACTTTGGAAAGGTAATGGACTGAATCTGATCTGTTTTCATATATGAAATTTAAAACTAAAAGCAGAAATATTTTTCCTTTCCAAATCATCCATAAACAAGTTTGCATATGAGAGAGAGAGATAGAAAAACATGATTGTGGAATGAGGAAGTGCTGCTAGCAGTTAGGGAAAGGAAGTTAGAATTTAAGAGTTGGCAAAGTGAAGGAACCGAGGAAGTGCACGAGCAGTACAGAGAGAAAAATAGGCAGGCAAAAAGAAGAAGGAAGAGCAAATATGTTCAAGGTAGCAAAGCAGATGATGATTATGATGAAGATGAATATGCAATACGGGGAACCAAATGTTTTAGTAAAACTTCTGCAGACTCGGATAACTTCTCTGTTAGAGTGCCACAACCCGAAATAACTGGTCTTCCTGGGCAACCTTTCTTATGAATCTGGGAAGTTAAGAAAATCTACCTGCTTTAACATCATTCTTAACAAGCAAATATTCAAGTGAAGATTTGCCGATATGACCCTCGCGATGTAATCTCTTAACTCTTTCATTAACTTTATCAATGATGGCCTCTGTTGTGTTGTGTTCAAGTAAAATATATACGTTCCTGTCATTCAGTTGCCTCATAGCCTTATTTACATAGCTTCTTCAGCCAAAACGACTTTTGCTGATCCTATGTCTGCTTCTTTAATAATGATGGCCTTGTAACGCTTCAACCTTTCCAATACTTCCTGTTTTTCTCTATTTATGTAAAACCTCTGATCAAAATTATGCGACAGAATTTTCCTTTTAAGAGCAGCAGCATAAACTTCCGAAGCCATATTTATGTTTTTTTTTCTGGACACCAGTTTGACTTCTTTCAAAAAGACAGATATTGATTAAATTCTTTATCTTTATCAACATCTGAAAAAATAATTCTTTCAAACGTATTCATCTAATATATTCTAGATAAAATATCTTTACATAAAGAAAAAAATATCTATAATAACCGGAGTAGGGCAAAACGATAACCCTTTAGATAGCAAAGACATTTGTTTCTGCTTCATCGAACAGTCTATCAGGCAGATTAACAGCAACCGTTTTACCCTCAAGAAAATTGTATTGTTTTCCATTAACCATACCAACCATTGTTACAGGTGTTGTATCTTCAGTATCTCTTCTCGAATCCTCAGCCAAGGGATTCTCCGTAGCCTTAGAAACCGTTTTAACCTCCGTTTCATTTAAATTTCTCCTAATATGAGTACTGTTAAAATCTTTATCAATATTACTAACAATATGTTACTAATATTATTAAGATCATATTTATTATTACGGCTTAAACTGCATCATACACAGTCCTCCTAGCGTAACTTTGATTAACAGTTTCACTCATATTTAAATAATCACAATGATCATTAATATTATTATGTTTTAGTATCAATATCAATACTTTTGAATGCCGGCAACATGTTCCAATAAAAAAGATTTATCCACAAAAATTGTAATAGTATGTTTTCCTCATTCATAACGTTATTAAACAAAGAGCTTAATGGCTTGTTCTCCTTTGTCTCATCAAGCTGTTTTTCACCACAAGTTACATTATTATCGTTACATAAGCACTTTCAATAACAATTTCTTCTGAGTGATAATTTGAAATCTATTTTTTCACAAACTGTTTCCCACTTTGTTTTAAAATTATGCAACGTACAAGGTCTCTAGTTATTTAAAATGACGTTTTCAAGTTCAAATATTTCATTTGTTACCAACCCAGTTGTAGTTTCCGACTCCTCAAGTTTAAGATCTCTCATATCCTTTGATGCATTGAATAGTATATCAGTCTATCTACTTTTGAGTTCTTCAGAAACGCTAACCATGTTGGGTGTTTTACAAACTTGTAATCCTTTTTTTTAAACTTGTTTGAATTTCTGTAGAACGTTTTTCCAGAGTGCTCAACATTTATGGCGCAGATATAATAAATAAATTGTAGATCAAGACGTTAAACTTGATTCATTGTTCTATTATTACAATACCATTTCGTAACGTGTTACCCTCACTCATCAGACGTTACAGTGAATGACTGTTGAAGATGGTTTACTGGCAATTTAAATAATATATGGTTGCTAGGTTATGCTAGGCGTTGCGGTTTTGATGTATAAAATTACTAAGTGTGATAAAAAAGGCTAAAATGTTATATTGGTTAAAAACTCAAACGCTTTCGCCGAAAAGTCATCTTCAGGAGTGACAGCAACCTGCATTAAGCATATAATTTTTTTTTATTTATGTTGACTTAAGTTATTCCCGTAGGGAACAGTTGGGCAATGAAACAATTTACTTGCTTATTTAAAGAAGGAGTCTTTTGTTTAATGAAAAGGCTTTCTATAATTTTTCGCTTGATATAACCAGGAGCTGGAAACAAAACTTTTCATGAGAAACTTATGATGTGATGGATAATTCTTTAAGTGCCTTGCTGGTTCGGAATTGTGTGATGGATCATTGTGTTCAGCAATTCTTGTTTGAAAGTTACGCATTGTCTCTCCGATGTAATTTTTTCCGCACGAACAATCACCTTGATAAACAACATGGGCAGACCCACCCAAGGGCATTTGACATTTTCATGGAAGCCAGAGTCAAATTCCCTTCATCTGGGCACCTAGTGAATGTCAAATTCCCATCCCTGTGGAAATTTTTTCCTTTTGGAAGCATTTCTAATCTCGAATGGTGTTTACAGCAATACAGATGATGCACATAATGAGATAATCTAAATTTCAAATTCCCGGCCCAGGGGGAGTCTCCATGTGTCAAAATCCGTACCCAGGAAAAGTTGGCAGAGTCAAATTCCCTTGGGTAGCCTCTTCCTTCCCCACCTTGGGACTTAACATGGACAGGTGCATAAAATTGGGAATGACCTGCCCCTTGAGTTAAAAAACGTGTCGTCACTTCCATTTCGAAATCACTTATTTGATCCAAAGGCTCAACCTTTTTTCTGAAGTTGTCTACAGCAAGTTAAAATTAACTAGATGCATACCGCGTAAACTTGGGTTTTCTTTTTCTGTAGCGCACTCAAAGTTGGTGAAGCTATAAAATCCTGATAAATGCATTTCCTGCCGCCTAGAAGTTTTGGAAATTGCGCTCCAGAACATTAGTTATGTATCTCAAGTTTTTAACCAGTTCGGATAGTTTTCATGAAAGCATACGGGACTGCGAATATGCATAACTTTGCAAAAAGTAAGGAACTATTTTTATAATGTCTTTTTTTTTCGGATTTGGAAATCACGTCGTTTAGTCTCAGTAATCATCGTACTTTTCTGGCAGAAGGGCCATTCTCTGGATGTTTACTTACAGTTTGCGGTTGCAACACGATTATGTATAATCATTCATAATTGTGTCACCGCTTACTGGTCATTGTTTAATGAGTTCGCGGCAGATTTTAAAGTGTTCGTTGTAACAATCTGTTACACGTCAATCAGACTTGGAAATTGTTGGTTGATTGACTGCTACTTATAGCAAGTAGTGACTGCATTGTTCGCGTAGTGGAAACACTTCTCTCCTTTTTTCAGAGAATGATTGAATTTAGTTCCACTTTCTAGCCGTATTTTTAAAAAATGATTTCTAATGTTGTATTTGGTATGAGAACAAAAAATTCTCTAATATGTTGCGCAACGATTAAAGCCTTCTGCATCGAATAAATCCCCTCATTCGATATGGTTTGCTAAAACAATTGAAAGGGTTTTCTTTGTTAAAGGAGATCTGAATGAATGCTAAAACGAACCTATTTTGTTTTAATCTATTGGTATAGTAGATTAACTCTGTGAAATCTTTTTTAAATTTAAGTCAACTTTCATTGAGAAATTAAATGTAGAAATGAAGAAAAGGTTGTCGATTGTCAGCGGTATGGTATAACGTAGATTACGATATTTAAAGCTTAAATATGACAGTGTGCTTAATACTTTTTGTCCGATCTATGTCTTGCGAAGTTTTTTTTTGTTGTTTTATAGCAAACAAAAGCCTCACAGTAACCTCTTTTTCATTATTCTAATATTGTAACAACGTCATAAACAACTGCTGACATCGCAAATTGAGCCGCCGATCTTGTTACAAAACCTCAAATTATTCTGAGCTGCTCGGCTAACAACTTAAAAAAAACTTTGTATAGTTTTTCTATTATGCCTTAATGTTCAGGAGATAGAAAGTCAATTTAGGGTTCAGTTCTCCTTTAAAGAGAGTGGCATTGATGGAGCCTCTAAAAAAGTGACCTGCTCTCCCAGTTGTGGCTTCATAGCTCAGTTGGTACCGGTGTAGCGAGGTCATTGGAACTAGAAAGCTTGATTTTTTTTAATGTCAAGTTTCTCTTTCGCAATTACATATATAACCTTGACGATCATTCATCACACGCTACATCCATCCGACCATTTTCTGAGCTCTGTTTGCCTTTTTCAACATTTTTCTTTATGATTAGGAAATAAAGTGTGCTTTACACTTTTTGAAAAACCCACTCGTGCAATTTTGTTTCAAATTAAACTCGAAGTCGTATACTAATCAAATTGCAAAATTCACTAAGAGATTTCAAAATGAATATAACTTAAGTTGTTTGTCTTTGTTTTCTTTTGTAGCATCAAAAAAGGAATCCTAGTGGCAGCCTGTTGGCCGGAGACACGTTATGCTCTGTGGATGCAGCTCAATGACGATTTGAATTCTGTATTGTGGCTACCGCGGTTGATTTTTCATTCGTCCTTTGAATATGGTTTGGTGATTTGTGGTGGACAACTATTAACATAATTGCATTTTGAAATGTAATAATTAATACATCATTCCTAAGAAGTTTTGGGTGGACTCGTATTCCTGTGGACTTGTATTCGAATTGTTTATATTTAAAGGGGTTCTTTTAAGAAAGCTTGTTTCCGAAGGGCTTCTATTCGGGAGGGTTTGTATTAGCAGGGGGAGTTTTTCTCTGCAATATACATGAATATGGCAGAACAATTATTGTAATAAAGAACATAGTTTGAGTATGGTTGTTCCTTGTTTTAGTTGTTTAAAGCGGTAATTAATAATTAGAAGTAATGCAGTACGATAACAATGATATTAAAATTAAAGTTACTAATATAAAGAAAACTATCATGTGTGTTCTTACGCGATTTTTTTTTGTAAACTTTCCAAGATATTAGGATGAAACGTATGTAATTTATGGCTAAGGGGAGAGATGAAGGAATGTGTGTAACCTTGACCTATTCCGACCCGGTTTTAATTAATTCCTGCGCTCTATATTTCATTGAGATTACATAAACATTAATCAATAAAACTGCCGAGACATCTTTATAACTTGTTTTCCTCTGCTGCATCTGAATTATCTCGCAGATTGACTGCGTATTCGCATAGCTAAAAAATTTAAGGACTCTTTTATCTAGTCGGAGTATTCTGTAGTTTAGCCGGCATTTCGACGTAACTCATAATTTGTCACCAGTAGTCAGGCAATCGAACATCATCCATGCAGTATAACGCAGAAAAGGATTTCAGTTGAGGCCAAAAGCTGCAAAACATGAGAAGCCCACGAAATTTATAAAATATAATTAATTTTTTGCATGCATTGATCGTCTACAACATCATTAGAATCTTAATGTCACGTTTTAGCACCACAGTTCGCGACTATAGCTTGGCTCCTAAACGACACCGCCATGAACTTAAATGGCAGAATCTTCTTAAATAGAAGATTTTGCCAATAAAAAATCAAAATTATTTTTTTCCAGCCCAAAATGCTTCTGATCTTCTGACAAATAGTTTGATGCGAAAAACAATTAAAAGGTTCATGGTATAAATTAGGGTTAGTTTAGGGGTAGGGTCTTTATATCAAAAAAGCCAAAGCAGCGTATTAAAGTCTCATAACAACAGTTATAGCATTTTGTTGAAAATATTTTACGTTTTATACACGCGTCCAGTCTGACGAAATACTTTAACGTTCAAAACGTCTGTTTTTTTTTCTCTTCCACGGGGTAAAACGTAACAATTTCTACAAAAACTCTTTATAAAACGGTCGTATCAGCAGCAAGGCAAGTAATTTTGAAGCAAGAATGACAATTTTTAACCTTTTCGGTTTATTTACAAACATGTTTCGGCGTTACCTTTGCCATCATCAGTGTGAATATACAATATCGATTATAAGTGGGTTTAAATAGTTTATATGAACACGTGCAAAAGTATTTTGCAAGGAAAAACAAAAACTATAAAGATAAGGAAAGATTGACGTCCGTCACTTGGTGATTTAACAATCTTTCTTTATCAATATAGCAGATTTTGCATTTTTCGTTGTAATATACATTAGCGCGTGTTCATATAAACTATTTAAACCAACTTACAATCATTGTATATTCATACTGATGATGGCAAAGGTAACGCCGAAACATGTTTGTAAATAAACCGAAAAGGTTAAAAATTGTCATTCTTGTTTTAAAACTCTTCAAAAACACCAACGCAGTTTGTATAACTATGCAACTATCATTGTATTAGCATTTGTTTTAGGAAAACACAAACGATTAAAAAGATTTGATCATTTGTAATCTTAACGTCGGCCGACAGCTTTACGGATTACCTCTCTTGTTCTTTCTTTATTTCCACGAATCTAAAATTTATATCTTTTCATTGTCTCGTTAGTTCTTAAATTATACACACGAAATGAGTCGCCACTAAAGAAGCTTGTGTACTTGCAGCCTAGTCAACCGTGTAGAATTTAAGAATGAAATTAGATGGACGGCAAATACTTTTTGTATAATTAAAAATATTAATTAATCATAACATGGGTTTTAAAGCGTCACGGATAAATCTTTTACGAATACTACTGCCAACGTTATTGGCGGCATCTGCTGGCTTCATGCTTTGTGCCGATTGCGATTTCTCGTTGTTCTTTTATTCCAAGTTTGGAGCTTGCCCGTCCCGACGTTTGAAAGATCGTGTCGTATGGATAACTGGGGCCTCTAGCGGAATAGGAGAAGCTCTGGCGTATCGCTTAGCAGATTACGGCTGTAAACTTGTCTTATCAGCACGGCGAACGCATGAGTTGGAGAGAGTGAAAAGAAAGTGCATTAGTAAGTTTTTGCAATTCGAGCACAAACACAATCGATAGGTTTTCTACAACTGTTGAGCTGCGTCGGCGAGCCAGTAATTCTGAGCGTAATTTAGTCAGCTAAAGGGTGAAAAGTTAATTTTGATGACCTACACCATAACTAGAATCAGCAGCTGACGTTTAGACCATTCGTTAGACTAACTAAGTGTGTTTCAAATGATCATAATATTGTCTGGTGCAGTTTCTTTAGAATGCTAACTAGCTTAAGGTTGCATTTGGACAAGTCTCGAAATTGACAGGTTTTTTTTTTTTTTGCATTCATATTAAATTGATATTGGCGGAGACAATAGATTTAAAATACGAGTCATTACAAATATAAAATCAAGAGAGGCTGCAAATACCTGAGACGTTAGTTTCCAATTTAATCCGATGATAGCCGGCGCCTGCACGAGTTTTGGTTGCCTCTTCGACGTCGTTCATCGCAAAGTATTCATGCCTTAATAAAATTAACTAGGAAAGCTTTCCGCTTATGGCTTCCCTAATACAGTTTTAGCAACAAATAACTCTCGTCTTGAATTTTCTTTTATACCTTTAGTGCAAGCTATGCCTTTTCCTCGAGTTTAAAAGAGGCTTTAGAGTATAGGCACATCCCATCATACTATTAATAAAAAATGATAGTTATATTTTTCTTACTTACCATGCACTTGAACTATGAAAAGCTTTGTACATAGCAGTTTAAATCGTACCAATTGGTTTATCGAGTTTCCTAAAACAAGGTACTGCCCTGAACTTTGTTTTGTTTTTGTTATTGTAGAAATTGCTGAGGTCTATTGCACGTCGTGTAATAAAAGCGAAGACTTTTTTGTGGTGCCATTAAATCTTAAGCAGTTTGAAACCCACAGCAACCTGACAGACGCAGTTTTAAGGAAATTTAAAAAAGTAAGATTATTTTGTGAAAATTATAGTTGAGTACTTAGTGTTGTACATTGTGTGAAAGTATTTGAAAAGAAAATCTGGTAGAGTATACCATGAAATAAGACTCGGTATTTCTTGGTATTAACGGCAAAATTTGAACCAGTATGTATTTATCCCCATAGAGAATCAAACCATTATACCTTCAGTAATGTGACAACTTCACTGGCTACCTTTCGTCCCAGGGTTAAGCAAATCCAGTGTCTTACCTCTTACGTTCAAGGCTATTCTCTTCCCTACGTTTGTCTCAGTTCAAACAACAGTACTCTGCTACAACATCCACAACATAAACTGCTGCTTGCACTTGTTGCTCGCTGCTCTGCTGCTTCTGGCCTTTCATTGTGGAATAAACTGCCTGTTGATATTAAAAACGCCGCTTCCCTAAACGATTTTAGATAGATAGAAACTTTTTTTTTTTTTTTTTTTTTTTTTGTGTCGAG
>JANCMA020015440.1:0-17304 GCA_024336925.2 Zoanthus solanderi
CGAATTCTCCCAAACGTTCGCCTCGGTTTTCACCAGGCTATGAAGGCACGGAAAACATGTTTTATTTCTTAAATAATTAGCATCATTTAGCCATGAAATAGTTTCTTTAGTCTAAGACTAAGTTATTATTCATTAATTTATGTCAAATAGAATGCTAAATGTTCAAGGCTTGTTTAACATGTGTTTCAGGTGGAGATGACTGCTTATTAAAAGGTTGGGACGTTAGACAGAGTTGCTCTCAACCAATCTTCACTAGTAGAAGGTCCGTTAACATGAGTTCATTTGTTCTTTCAATTTAATTCGGCCCTTACTTTCATCTCTTTATACTTTAAGTTAATAAAAATAGTCATTTTATGTTATTAGTTTAATATAATTATGAAATGTATGCAAAAAGTACCGTAGGATTCAAATGAGCAAATTTTGATGAATTCTAAGGTTATCCTGGAGACCTGAAGGCCGGCGCACACTTGACGTAAATGTCTGAGCTCTTTGCCTCACGAGGCAGTTTGCTTACCTTGTTCCGCAAGTGTGCGCAAAATTTTTGTTGAGAATTTTTCCTCGCGAGGTCTTAAGAAAATAATCTGTTGTATTTGATATTTTTTGCCGCACAAGGCCAATTTCTCATCGTGTGCGGACGACGTGAGTATCTTGCTGAGCCAGATTCGAAATGTTGCCAATAAGATCGCTTTTTTTTGCGTCATCTTTGTTTCTTTTGACTGAGAAAATGGCCAGCTGACAAAATGGCGGGAACTAATTAAGAAAGTATCTCTCGCGGTTCTTCTTCTTCTTCGGAGAAGACGAAGACAAAATAAGTGAGGAAGAAAAAAAATCTGGGCGAGACTACTTATTAAGCACAAAATAAATAATTTTATGTAGTGTCATGTGCTGTACAAAATACCAAGAACTACCTGGTAGATAGTAAACTATAGAGATAAAGTTGCTGCTTAACTGTTCCAGTCCCAGTTGTATTATTAAATTCTCCCATCCTGAGCTCATACTTTTCATTGAACGAATTTAAGAGAATTTTGTTTTTAATCTTGAATAGTTTGCTTTGTTTGATCAGTTTTCATTTTCTTATTACCAGATGTCTTTGTTAGTCGTGGATACGCGAAGCGTAGGAACGACTATTGCTGTAGCTCAGAATATGCAAATTTGTCACTCACTCAGATGTTAACAAAAGCGACTGATAATTCAACGTGAGACCAACTGATATCGACTTTCCGAAATAATGCCGGAATTGTTTTATTTCCTTAACGAAGTAATGGCAAATGTAGCAACGAGCAACTCGAGAAGCAAATCAACTTACATGACGCAACTGGTGAAGAACAGTCACATTTTATAATAGTTTCTTTTTAAGTTTAGAATCAAAATAAAATCTCATGACTTTTCACCCAACACCATCCGTTCAAAATAGTTTCAAGTCCTTTAAATTGTATCCAACAATTTGTTGCTGTAAAAGAAAATTGAACTATTTGCAAAATAATTCAAGTTCGGTGTATCCACGACTCATTCACAGTTCCCTTTGATTTGTATGTGTTATGTAAGAAGAAAATGGGTGTCGATAACTGACTGGGACTGAAAGGGTTAAAACAACAGGTTCTATTATTAGTTATCCACTTTAGGAAAGAAGTTGTAGATATGAGTACCGTATGGCATAAAACAAAAAGTTGTATTACTCTCAACTCTTGCTTATTTTCATTGAACCTACACTTTTCCTTTAGACACAGTATGGGAGTCTCCAGTGTACAGTGTAATCCCGTTCATGAATTCATTATGGCAACTGGAAGGTGAAGCCTAATTTACTGCTCCTTTCTTTTAATCTGCTCGAATAACCAGATGTTTGTTTTTTCTGCATGGCTCTGATCAATAGACAAAGATAGGAAAACTAATCATGTACTTGTGTATGTGCTAAGCAGTCTTGTTGGTGATGCTTTGTTTACATTTTATCTCATTAGTTTGTGGGTCCCACTTTCAGCCGTGCCATTAAAACGTCAGTTCTGACATATTTAAAAACTAGGTAGAAACTAAATCCTTTTACACGCCCAGTGGCTCCTGATATCTGAACTTTTATCTCCGGTTTCTGTAGTGTGAAGCAGATAAGAATGAGTCTTTGACTCCAACGCAGGTTAGAACCAACCAGACGATATTACTATGTTTACCTATAAAAGTTATAGGATGGTAAACTGAGCCAGCTTTGGCAGAATCGAATGCCTCAGAAATTTTTAAGTCTTAGTATTTTTGTTTAGTTGGAAAATAATTTTATGCAAGAAATAAAACATTACAGACATGTTCTCCGTAACTTCATAGCCTGGTTAAAACCTCGGCAAAGTTTGTGAGAATTCTCGAGCAGGTGAAACCCTTGACTGTGTCTCGAGTTTTCACTGATCTGCTCACGAATTCTTCCAATTAATGTTTTACTCGGTTTTCACCAAGCTGTGAAGGCACAGTTTTTTAAAATTAATAATCCGAATTGGAACCTGATACTTTTTTATGCAGCTTAGTGAACTTTTGTTCGCAGGACACGAGTGGTTTTTGACCAGCTTCTCTTGCCATACATACACACACTCGGCTAACACTTTTTCAGTGCACCGCTAACTGAAAAGAACATTAACAGATTTTTCAATTGTATTTTTAACATTTTCAAATAATGGTTTGTCAATTTTACTCTGCGCGTTAGAAGTATTAACTTTTTCTTCTTTGAAAATTGAAAGTTAGTGACATCTTCCAAGTATTTTTCATTTATCTAAAATATAGTAATCTCTCAACTCTTTCACGCAAAGGGCGTCAGGGAATGGAGCAATGAAAAAATGTTAAAGTTTACCTCAACACTGTTGTAGCTTTGCTTCACTGTTTGTTCTCTAAAGGAAATATAATTGGTCGAGTTCACTTTTGCTTGTCTGTCTAGATGGTACAACCACCTCTCGGTACTTAATATTGGTTTACAGAATAAATTTACTTTGTTAGTTACTTGTAAAAAGTTCCTCATTTCTCTATGTACAATCCATGATGAAGCTACGATGAGTCAATTGTAGTCTGGGATACTCGTACAATGAAGATTCCGCTGTGCACAAGTGAGCCAGGCGGTGGTGTCTGGAGGATTAAGTGGCATCCAAGTACTGGGGATTTCATGTTAACTGCTTCCATGTATGAAGGATTCCATGTACTAAAGTTTGACAAGCAAACTGGTGAGTATGTAGCCTGCGTAGTGGCTCTTGGGGGGGACTGGGGCTTGGGCTCTTGAGGGACTGGGGTAGAGGGGGGAAGGAAGTATTAATATTTATAGCTAAAGCAAAAGCTTGAATTCACGTTTTTGAAAAGCCCAAAAGCTTAAATTCACGTGTTCTGAAAAGTCACATAAGTTTGAATCTTTTTTCTGGAAAGCCAAAATTTTAAATATCACGTTTTTCGGAAAGCCGAAAGTTCGAATGTACACTCTAGAAATGCTTCCAATTTTTATTCATATTGAGCATTTACTTGTTGGTTTTGAGTTATGGGTCGCTACGCTTTCGTGAGAAATTTTTTAACACGCATCAATAAACTTCTCTACGTCCGTTTACTCATACAATAAGGAATGTTAGCTTCAACGAGTGCAAGTACTAGACCTTTGCGTACTGCGCATACGTTCTGCACAACTCTAATTTTTCAAGTCGCCCTGTCAACTCCCACTACGACGAATTCTTACCAAAAGTTGAACATGGGCAAAGCGAATTTTAAAAGGTAAATCGCGGTCGTTTAATGCAGTTTCTCTTCAAAAACATTCTGTAAGTTTTACGTTAAGTCAAATAATGCTTTTGAAGTTAGAAGAAAGCAGTTGAACGGATATTTCTGGAGAGAAGAAATTTGGATTCAGTGCCCGGGAAAGCTTCATGTCTCCTCATCGTATCTGCTAACACAGGAAGCTGGGAGAATGACTTCAAGGACGAGCGCAACTTGAACTGGTTCTCGTACTCGCACTGGCTGTCCATGCTAACATTCGCTAAAACCAGCAGCGTGGCTCAGAGATCAAAGTTTGAAATCTGAATGCGGATAGCCAAAGTTAAGATCCGTAACTCGGACTTGTAAATTGATTTCTCTTTGGGGACAAATTCACCACGCTTTGTAAATAGCCAACTTGGCTGAGTTGTTCAAAAGCTGGTTAACTTTAACCCTGGGTTAAGCAAAAATCCGTGAAGAATTTCTTCTTCTTTAGGAAAAAGGTTAACAATTCCTTTGGAATACTGTTTGGATTTTCAAAGGGTAAAACTTGTCAATGCTACAATTACAGCTCAAATCCTTCCCTGTAAGGTTGGAAACAAGAACATGAGTTAAATAGTTTTAAAACCCTGAGTTAGTGCTACTTATTGGGCTTTTGAACAACTGGGCCCTGGTTTGTCCCCAACAATTTGGGATTCTTAGCAGGGGAAAAAAGAAACATTAAACTGTCTATATGGCCAAATATTTTGTTTTTGGTTTTGGTATTTCTAAAATGCTTAGAAGAGTAGTCTAAAAAAAATTCGATTCTTTCATATTTTTGCCACAAAATCGTACTCTAAAGTACCCGCGTCGGCCACGCCCAACGAAGATGACAGGGAGTTGCTAAGTCTGGGCCCAGAACAGGCCATGACGTCACTTCAGGGATCGTCGACTCTTCATTTCAGTGCTTCATTGTTTTTCCATACAAAATCAGTCATTTTTTTGGCGTAAATAATCCGAAAAACGATCGATTTTGTATGGAAATACAATGAAACATTGAAATAAACTGGCGGGGAGAGTAGACGATTCCTGAAGTGACGTCACGGCCTGTTCTAGACCCAGACTTAGCAATTCCCGGTCATCTTTGTTGGGCGTGGCCGGCGCGGGAACATTAAAGCTCAATTTTGTGGCGAAAATGTGCCGGAATCGAAATTTTTTTTTTTAAAATACTCTTCTATATGCATTCTAGAGATACAAAAACGGGAACAAAAAACATTTTGGTCATATAGACTTTGTAACTAACTGTATAATAAACGTAAAAAAGTTAAACATCATGACCGAATCAGTATGAAATTTCGAATTTGTCTGTAAAGTGGAGAATTTCGAAGAAAAGAAAACGAGTAATAATGAAAGCTTAAATATTTCCAAACTAAAGTACTAAAGTTTCTGTCTCTAATAATTCCCACTGAAAGGTTTTATTTTATCTTAAACTTTTGTAAACTTAAAAGTTGCGCACCAGCGCTGTGTATATCAAAAATCCCCCGCAGGACTCGGAAAAACATTTCATTTGATTTTTGGCTTTCTGTAGCAAGTTGCGTGTAGTTTATTCATTTTTCTCTAAGCTACGATTTTGTAGTCCCAAACACGCACAAAATTCAATTTTGTCGTCGTTTTGTTTGAACGCTCGGGATGTAAATTCTTTGTGATGTCACTCAGGAGCTGCGCTTTTTAATTCAGTAAAAATGAATTTTAATAACTGTTAGACTGCGAGCATTCCCTTTCTTTTCCTCATAATCAGTCGAATTTAGAAGTTCGAGTTGCGAAACTGCAAGCAAAAACCGTTTAGAAACTGCTGACTGGTTGTATTGTGTTGCGGCTCACTTTCCCCCGCCCACAATACAACCAGTCAGCAGTTTTTGTACACTGATGAACAGTAAGTGTTTCAGTGATTTCAACAGATAGCAAATAACCGTACAGTTTAAAATTAGAGATAAATCACATATATACACTCTGAATAACTTTATATACTAAAACAGAAGAATGATCAATTTTAGTTTTTTAAATTATATAACTTAACTTTATAAACAAAAATG
This sequence comes from Zoanthus solanderi, assembly GCA_024336925.2. Taxonomy (NCBI): domain Eukaryota; kingdom Metazoa; phylum Cnidaria; class Anthozoa; order Zoantharia; family Zoanthidae; genus Zoanthus; species Zoanthus solanderi. Next base: position 5,766 of record JANCMA020015440.1, read on the forward strand.
CATTTGAAAATTTGTTATCAACTTGTTGTTTCCTGTAAAGTTAGGGAGCTTATAGTTTGCTTTGTCTTCGATTTTGTTGTTGAATTATTTCATTTCACCCGTTTTTCATGACTCTTTGTATAGGTTTTATTTAAATATTTTAATTTAATAAAATTTAAATTCTTGGGTTTTTTTTCCAAATGATAAACCTTCTTTTGGAATAGCACTTTAAAAAAACATTCAAATTAACCCTTTTAGTCTCGGTCAATTATCAACACCCAACTTCTTACAAAACACAAACAAAATAAGACATTTGGTAATGAGAATATGCAGACTGATCAAACAAAGCAAACTATAAAAGCCGTGATTAAAAGTAAAATTCTCTCAAACTTGTTCCATGAATATATAGGCTCAAGTTGGGAGAATTCAACAATAAATCTAAGACTGAAAGGGTTCATTTAATTTAAAGTAAATAAATGTGATTAGTCTTAAGTTGCACGATCTGTGTATTTATAATTCTATAAACCTCAAGGACCTCCGTCCATAGGAAGCCCATACACGACACTCTGTATATAAATCTTATAAAATGTTAAATACATTTTGGTAGCTTAAACCGATTGAGTAAATTAGTCTCATTTTAAACCTCGTGAATTGATCTTTTTAAAAAAACTTGCATAAGTTAACGTTGCAACTTTATGAGACAGAAACGAGAAAAATATGAAGAACTTGTCAAATATAAATATAATATTTTAATATAAATATGATATATATTATATGAATTTTAAAAGTTAAATATTATATATGAAGGAGCTACTTTACTTTGTTAAATAATTAATATTACCCAATAAACCGGTTCACAAATTCACGAACAGCCTTTAAACTGGATTAACGTGTTCTTGCTACAAAAAAGATCTGTACGCTCAAGGTCTTTGTTTTCTTTCAAGAGGGAAAAGTGGAATGTGTACTAAGCACAAAAATTTAGACCTGCGAAAAAATGGTTAAAGATAACTAATGTATGTTTCTAACTGTTTAAAAAGTTAACAATTAAAGTTGATGATTTTATAGTCATCGCGTCTAAGTGTCAAAGCAACTGTGTTTTTCTAGAGTGTAAATGCTGATATGCCTCGTGTCGAATATTATAGTTATTATTCTCCATTTTCATACAATCTTTCTGATAATTCTGTTTCTGTCTGACAAAGCGTTTGCAAAACGTGTGTGCGACAATCGGGCAAAAATTTAAATATTTATTGGCAAGTCAAACGTGTGTTTCAGCTTAACCTGTTTTTATATATTAAAAAAAAAAAAATTAAGTAATACTTTTTTAAAATTGACATCTTATTTCAAGTATATTTTTTTGATGTCCAGCTATAGTTAATCAGTTAGCGTGTCCAAATGCCGCTTTCTAATGCTGAAATTCTGCTGCCGATGCGTTGCTAAATAACCCGCTATTAATATTGAGGAGTAAATGCTAAAATTAATGCAAACGTAGATGGAACGGAATTTGTAAAGTAAAAGTCATGGACAAATGTAAATAAAACAATCCGTCTCCAGCTATTTAAGAGAGCTCAACCAACGAAAACGGGAGGAATGGCGAACGGATTCTTTTTTTAGTTCTTTTTAGATAGGTGATTACTTTTGGGTCTTCGCTTTGCAGGAGATTTGCGAACAAAAAATGTTTAAGGTTCATTCTGTATGGCAAACAAAGATTGTCAAATTTTGCAGTGTGACGAACACGTTGTCCACAGAACCCCAATAGTATTTCTCGTTTAGTTTTTGCGTTTTAGATCATCAATAAATTTTTAGTTGCGGCTTTGCACGAGATTTTCAAACACTAAAAGGTAAAAGGTTCAGCCTTGAAGGCAAACAAAGTTTGTCAAATTTTGTTGTTTGACGTTAATACGTTGTCCACAGAACCCTAAAAAAGAGCTTTCCGCGGCGTATCACTGAAGACGACGGTAAGCAGGCGGTCAGCTCGCTGCATTCCGACGTGCAACTGTTGTATTCAATAATTAAGGCTATTGTTTTTTGCCGTTCGCATCGTCGTTGCCATCCTCGCATCTTAAAGTCCCCAATAGGACGGCAACGGGGACGGGAACGGCAAAGAACAATAGCCTTAATTATTGAATACAACAGTTGCACGTCGGAATGCGGCGAGCTGACCGCCTGCTTACCGTCGTCTTCACTGATCGCCGAGGAAATCTAATTTTTGGGGTTCTGTGAACAACGTGGACGTCAAACAGCAAAATCTGACAGTCTTTGTTTGCCTTCGAGGATGAACCTTTTACCTTGTTCTGTTCGAGAATCTTAAGCAAAGTCGAAAGGGAAAATTTATCGATGATCTAAAACAGAAAAACTAAACAAGAAATATTTTTTTTCACAACTGCCGTCGTCTTTGCTCCCGTCCTCGTTTCTTAAAGTCCCTATTGATGTTAAAGTGTTATCTTCCAGACCCTCAGTTTGCCAAGCTAGAAGAAATGCCTTCCTCGTACATTGAGAACGTAAAAAGAATGCATGAGAAAGGCGGCCATGGTTCCCAAGGGTAAGTAAGCTTGAATGTTTAAAATGCAACGGTATTATGCAGAAAACTGAGAAAGAAATGGAGCAGTAAGTACTGCTATTAGGAAACATACCAAATCCCGGGTTTGGAATCTTGGGATTCGTGCCGTTCAAACAATGGAGACAGGAAAACAAGCTTAGTGATTGTCCCTAAACATTTTCGAGATTTTCACATAAATTTTTTAGTTTTCGTACAATGACTTCTGATGCTGTTCAAAGTAGTAGTTTTTTTTTTCAAGGAAAGTTTATCGATCGAGAGTTGTTTCGATCGTGTTAAGTGACGCTGAAACCACATAACAAATCCTTTGGCTTTATATTTTTCTCTGCAAAGGGAAAGTTCATTTTTAACTTAAAAAGCTTTCTGTTAAAATTCTCCTCCCTTTTTTTGAACGATTGGGTAACTAAACTGTTAGATCTCGTACCGAGAAGCGAGAGTTGTGTTTGTTCAGTTTTAAACTTTCGATTCACAAGTCTATGGCGAAAGCTGTATGCCTGAGTGATATCAACTATGGACAGCCGTTCCTGTCCTGTGCCCATCTTTTGGGGTTTTGTCAGCACAGCATAACCTTCCTAGCCAAGTAAAGCCAAACAGGTACACCTAAGGCTGCACTGTAAAGCCATAAACATAAGCATAACGAATCTTATGTCGTAATGAGGATAGCCGCGACATAAGCATAAGCACAAGCACAAGATTATCAAAATCTTCTGTTCTTCTTGTGCTTATCAGTTATGGTTATGTCGCTAGTGAGGACAATGAATAAATTAAACCATTCAGCCAATCATAGGAAACTTGGCTGCAGGTTTCCCTAACAGAAATCCAACCGATTGTGAGTAAGTACAGTTCGTCTGCTATCTTGTTTTGTGTGTTGGAGAGAGAGTATGGGAGCTAAAATTAGCTTTGCGCTTGCATACAGCGTTATATTTCTGTCACGGCTGTCCTCATTACGACATAAGACTCGTTATGCTTATGTTTATGTCGTAGTGAGGACCAGGCTTAATACCTACAATCGAAACATCTTTAGCACCCATTTCAGTGACTGCTGGTGTTAAGTGCATGGCATCTATCTTTGAAATTTCATTTAACATCCTTAGTACTGGAACTGAATCGACCACTTTCATAAATGGCGGCTATCTTAGTATTCTTTTGTCTGTATTCAAATTGACCTGGCTAGCCTCGTTTGGGTTAAAATATTCTTTTGAATTTTTCTCTCAAAGACGAGTCCAGCCAGGCAAATTTGAATACAGACAAAAGAATGCTAAAATAGCCGCCATTTATGAAAGTGGTCTAATATGAACAGTAAAAGCTCACTTTAGAAGATTCAAGAAAAGGGAAGTTTTCTTTCCATCCGTTTGTTCTTTCATCAAGCTTTTGATTATGTTTCTGCGATTCTGTTTCTTTGTTTGAAGTACCGTATTTCCCGGATTAAAAGTCAACTTTCTGAGATCTAAATTTGAATTGAAAAAAATAACACCACAACTTATACACCGGTCACGCAACTCCCTTGAAGAAAGGGTTTCAAATTAGAAACTTAAATAGGGTTTGTTTTTAAATAAATAAAATTTGTTTTACTTTGATCGTTCAATTAGAGTTTATTTTCTGTGTTTTTTAATTCAAAAATGCTCAAAATTGATGTGATCAAATTAAATTTGCACATTAGCAATCGAGTTATTTCTGATTCTTTGCTGTTTTTGTTCAGCTTTTAAAAACATAATTTTAAAACTTTTTTAGCTCCAATTTTTTTGATTTACAAAGCGTTTTCTGTATAAATTATTGTAAAAAAAGTAGCATATTTTTTGCTGAGAATAAGGGGTCGAATTATACACCGTGAAATACAGTACTCTGATATCACACGCCTTCATTCTTTTACTTCTGGTGTTAAAGTACCTAAATTAAATTGAAATTTTTGTAGTAAAATGATGCGAACAAACATTAAGGCATTTGATTAATCTTGAAGCTCCTTTTTTGTATCTGAAGCTATCAGTACAACTGGAAAATAGAAGAAGCAAGGAAAAATATCCTGAGAACTCACACAACGGCCGTCAGCTCAAGAATGCTATTCAAACTTGCACAACAAGTAAGTGCGTTGGTTTAAACCCATGAACCAAAGTATTCAACTCAATTCGATTCAATTTTAGTTTTAGTACCTTTTTACAATTATACGAGGTACCCAGCCAACTGTAATAACCAGAGGAGGATAACCAAGACAGTTGACCTAATATAATTTACATCATTTTTTAATGTGTTACAAGAAAGAAGGGGAAAAAGGAATGGGATAGTATTATTATATTTCTAAATTAATTAGATTGTGATGTACTATGTACTTATGTACGCACAAAGAAAAACTAGAAAGAAAAAATTATTATCAAGTTTTTTCATATCTATTTACATATTAATAGATGGATATTTAATAATATTAAAGAAAAATATGTAAACTATATATTAAACTATACCTGAGATTAAGTATTTATAAATTTGTATAGGGCGCCAGCAAGTTGTCTTTCACTTTTTTCTTAAGAATCTTTAGTTCTTCAGCTTTTCATCAGTGGAGTTCCAAACTTTAGCTCCGTTGTACCTTATGTTGCCTTTTTCCGTAGTTTGTCCGTACATGTGGTAAAGAAAAAGTTGTTTTTGACGCGAATCTTTCTGATATGTGATCATCTAGGTTAAATTGGGACAAATAAGGTCTGTTGCTGGTGACTAAGACAGAGTCAAATGAGAATAAGTGTATCAGCCAAATTTTAAATCAATCGTGCCCAGGCATGATTGGCAGTTTTGTTGATGTAATAACGTGTTAAACACTGTTAATACTGTATATGTTAGTAGTTTATTATTGTTCATTTTTTTTACTGTATTAAGTTTCATACATATTTTCTTTCCACAGGAGAAATTCACACCAGTGAAGTATTTCTCAATCGACCGAGTGTTTCGAAATGAAACATTGGATGCTACTCACTTAGCAGAGTTTCATCAGATAGAAGGGGTGGTTGCTGATTACAACCTTACTCTTGGTGACCTGATAGGAGTGCTGTACGAGTTCTTCAAGAAACTTGGTATAATAACTGGCATAGTCTGTTGGGTGGGTTGGTGATAGAGGAGTTGGGGATGGGTTGGTAGAGTGTTGGGTTACCAAAATTGATTGAACTCTTTTATGAAAATAATCCTCTTATCTTTTGTTTTTGTATGGATATCTTTAATTGAAAAGAAGATAGCTTCAGATATTCCCTAATTTGTTTTTAGTTTGTTTAGAGCTACACAATGTTTTAAAACTGGGATTATTTGTTAAATTGAATGTTACAAAATAGTTATTGCATTTAAGATTTTTGTTTTAAGCTTCAAGATTTTTTTTAAAAGATTCCTTGAAAACAAAGGGTCCGTTCATAAGTGCGCTTCTGATGTCTCTAACCAGCAGTTAAGAAAGGTTTGCTTGATAGTGCTATTTAAGCTTAATTCGGTAAAAGTGAGGAAATGCTCCAGGAAACGTTCGCTTCACCTGCTCAGGTCTTTTTGGTGTGATTTAATATTATATCTTTTGGTTGTGGTTTAAGGAATCGAAAAGCTTCGTTTCAAGCCAGCATTTAACCCCTACACGGAGCCAAGCATGGAGGTTTTCAGCTATCATGAAGGTATTACCTTTGGTTAAGGGTAATATTGAAAATTTCGATGAATATACATTATATATTTGGATAGGTATTGTTATACAATACACCTCAAATAAAAGAGTATAATTTTTATTCCAGACATGTTTCGACATTGTCACAATGTCATCTTCAGTAGAATGTGAAAAACCGTTACAAATTCGAAATTGTAACGGTTTTTCACATTCTACTGAAGATAACATTGTGACAATGTCGAAACATTTCTGGAATAAAAATTATATTCGTATATTTGAAGTGTATTCTATGTTTGGTGTTTTTACGTTCTTATTATTATACAGCAATAGAAACTGGTGATCAGTTGAAATATACTAAAATTGTGAATAGCTAAAACTAGGGGTTACCGTATATTGATTTTGTTGCAAGACTGTCTGGAACAAAAATTTCTCGTTGATGATTTGCAAGTGTTCTAGATGAATAAAGGACGATTTTTTTAAAGTTTTTAAAATAAAGATTAACGCTGAAATACTTGATAATGACATCTAGACAATTGTTTTAAATAATTATGGTATCTTGAGTTATGAATACCTGTAGTATTATGTGTATAATTACCCTGCGTCTTTGCTCTCATAGGACAAGGCTTAAAGGGGCTATGTCACGCTATTTTAGCATCTTTTTAAAATTCCTATTATGTCGTGCCCTTAAAATTCTAAATTCCCAAAATAAATGTCTAGGTTTGTTATTTAAGACTATATTATGACGGTTATTCTATTTCTTATCATTTGTTGCTACGGATGGCAAGGATGGAAATGGATTGAAACATGAAGAAGTTAGGCCAGCGTTTTCAAGTTGTGATACTATCTCAACAAAAAATACCAAAACACGTATTATGTGTTGCTCTTTTCTAAAACATTTTATTAGATATTTACCTCACAGTTTATTAGGAACATTTTGTGCATACGTAAAACCACTAAGTAACGATTTAGCGAAAAATTGAACTAAAACAACAAAATTGTTGTGACATTGCCCCTTTAACGTAAAGTCAGTAAATGCACTGTTTAACACGTTCTCCGTCGATGGGCGGGAAATCCTCTCGCCAAAATGGTACGTGATTGGCTAGAAGTAGGTTGTTGAAAAAAGAAAATTTAAGTTGTACACCATGATTGAAACAAACATTTTGTTTTCTTTTGTTTTTCTGACGTGTTGGAAGTTGTTCTTTCGTTGGAATTAAGAATGAGTTATTTTCTCTTAGTTTTTAAACCAGTGGAAAAACAATAATAATAATACGGTTTCCATAAATTTGTCAACGATTTGTCTGAACTTTTGCTTTAGGACTAAAGAAATGGGTTGAAGTCGGCAACTCTGGTGTGTTTAGACCGGAAATGTTACTGCCAATGGGACTTCCAGAAGATGTCAATGTCATAGCCTGGGGACTTTCACTTGAGCGGTGGGATTTGTATTGTATTGTATCAGTTACTCTGGTCAGATCTCTTGCTTGTATCCTTTATCTGTACGTTTGAACTTTGCATTTTTTCCCTTGATATAGTACTAACCCTTCCGAAATACGAAACTTTTCATGACTGTTGTCGGAATAATGATGGAATAATGGTTTTCAAATTTGACGACATCAGCCGATAATTTTTAGATTCACAAAATGTCGCAATTGTAGGTTATCATGACCACCATTATTATCACTTATATAACATCATAATCGACTTTACTTCAAGATACTTTGTTTAAATCTTAAGTAACTGTTATTGTCATCATAACCATCATCACCGGCATAGTCATCATCACCATCATTGTCACCATCACCATCGTTGTCATTATCAACGTCATTGTCATCATTACCGTCGTCATTATTTCCGCCATTGTCATCATTCCTCACCCTCCTTATCATTTTTAGCGTCATTCTCATCATCACCGTCATTGTCATCATCACAATCATTGTCATCATCACAATCATTGTCATCATCACCGTCATTGTCATCATCACCGTCATTGTCATCATCACCGTCATTGTCATCATCACCGTCATTGTTATCATCACCATCATTGTCACCATCACCATCGTTGTCATTATCAACGTCGTTGTCATCATTACCGTCGTCATTATTTCCGCCATTGTCATCATTCCTCACCCTCCTTATCATTTTTACCGTCATTCTCATCATCACCGTCATTGTCATCATCACAATCATTGTCATCATCACAATCATTATCATCATCACCGTCATTGTCATCATCACCGTCATTGTTATCATCACCATCATTGTCATTGCCTCCCCTTCGCTTTCTTTCTTTTGCGCTTGCTACGCTGGCGGCAATTTCTGCATTTGGTAGTTATTGACGTATTACCTTCTTTCCAGGCCTACGATGATCAAATACGGCATCTCCAACATCCGTGACCTGATCGGACACAGAGTAGATCTGAAAATGGTTGAACGGAACCCAATATGTCGCCTCGACGCTTCATAAATATATTGGCATTATATTAGCTATCTGAATTAAGCATTCCTCTTAAAGAGGATCATAATCCTTACAAGTGCACTGGTCACTTAGCTGTTACTGTATATCATGGCAGCCAGGAAATAACATATGTACAATGTGTTTTAAATAAGATTGTCAACAAGGCTCTAGCAGGGCATCAAAATTCACCTACTTTTCCATGAACCTAATGGTTTAATCCTTATTAATCCCGAAATAAAATTTTTTTCAGTTAACTAGATGGTATGATTATAGTATTCACGTCCACTTTTCTGAGCCATTTGACTCACAGAAACTCCGTAGCAGTAGCAGTGAGTTATAGCTGGAACTTTGTGCAACGATAACTATTGTTAAGAATCCCCCGGCTTGCTTTGCGCGGTTGATTTGCTTTAGAGTCGCGATCACTATTTGTTTACCAGTTTAGGGAAACTTATTTTCCTTTCGTTTTACCATTTAAGCAATATTGAGTTTGTTTCTTGGATTTTTTTTTTTATTAAATTGGTTTAATTGTTTGCTATTATTAACGCATTATTTGCTCGAAAATATAGAGAACTGAGAAAAACAGAGAGAAAATTAGGATAACACTCTCACCCTTTGAAAGGAATCTCGAACGAGTTCTCGTGGAGGATGCTAGTTTTTTTTTTAATCGTAGTTCGCAGTAACCGTGAGTCGTCTTATCGATACTTTTGATTTTCATGAGACGATGGTACTAAGTTATGACAAAATGATATTTGTATTATGAAGATTATCTGTTACTTCAAAAAATATATTTCAAAAAAACTTTTTTGTAAACAATTTGTGGTACGATCAATACTTAATTCCTCAACTTCGTTTCATCGTCTCATGAATATTTAACAATTAGACCTCGAGGACGAATGGACTCGTAGTCCATAAGGCCGAGAGCTCTCATTGTTTTAGTATAAACCTACTGATCGGTTAAAAAGGATGTACAAAATAAAATATTGATGAAATCCTCTGATATAGCAAAACGGAGCTCATTACTATTTTGATCCGCCATCTTTTCTCTACTGGTAGGCTATCACAAATAGACCTCTTGTAGAGTAGCCAATCAGAATGCAGGATGCGTGTTAGACCGTCAATAGGTTTATACTAATGTCGGTTATTCTTTAATTGCTCTACATAATGCGAATGGATTTTTTTTCTGCAGCGGCAGTGCCTTTAAATAGTTTAAACAAGATCTTTTCCCTGAATTTGTGCAGATTTCTTGCAACTGTTCTGGAATGGAATTGTTTTACGTTGCCTCTTATCGAGTTAAACATTGTCTATTATTTTATATTTATTCACTTTTCCGTCTTACTGCTTTATTACCGAATTCAAGTAACATGCCATACTGTGAGAAATCATCTTCGAGTTGAATTCAGAAAAGAAATAAAATGGTAATAGCGAGAAACGAATACATGAAGATATTTTACGCACGACACAGTCTTGTTTGAATTCTGAAACTAGCATTGTGCAAACGCAAGAAAGGTAGAATAAAAAAGGTTATAGTGTCTCGTTTAAAACGCACAACCCATGAAGAAAATTTAAAGCAAAAAAAACAGGTTATTCCTTTAAGTTTAACTTCAAGATGAATTCAACATTTGCGAGTACTATCTCGGGACATTGACCTCGGGCGACTCGCTTGCATAAGCAGTCACGTGCAAAGTATGTTTTGTCCTTGCGGATATACACTACAGGAAAGAGCTCGGCATCTGGGAAATTTGACCAAATCTTTTTTAAAAAATTCAATAAGACTAAGAAGGCTTTTAAACCTTCTTATCAGAAGATTATAAATATTAGTGTCTCTCTGCAAGTGGATTATTGTAAATCCCGCTTTCTGTTGGCTATGCTGCTGCGGGACTAATAGTACTAATCCTCGAGTAGCAAAATTCGCCAGCTTGAAGACCTATACGGCCTATCGCGGCAAAATTCCTAAAACGTTTTATTTACTGAATAATTACACCCGGAAAATATCAAAAGGGCAAAAAGTACGGAATGAAGATCTTTAATAATAAATTTTGTTTGTTTGTTTGTTTTTTTCGGTGGAGGTGGTATTCACATATATTGACTATACGGATATGTGCCGATGTTCAGGGTATGGTTTTCAGACTATCCAGTGCAGAACAGGATGTATATATCACGGAAATTTGTCTAGAACAGGGTATAAAATTTGGCAATATTTAAAAACTGTTTAGAACAGGGTTAAGCAATTCTTCTCGGATGAGAATCGGTTTAACTGGGTTTTGATGTATATAATTTTTTCCCTGATTCGTAGGCCTGATCTCTGTTTTTGAAAATTCATTTCTCAATCGACGCTGTTTCTTTATCATTTCCTGGAACATGCAGACAGAAACACTATTTATTGATCGAATTGTTTGTTTTTTTATGTAAACTGACTTGAAAGGATCACGATTTGTTAGTTTAGAACAGGGTATCAAAATCAAGCCATTTCTATAGTCTAGATCAAAAGGCTCTTAGAGCCAGCTCATTCATGTAATAATGTTAAACAGTCTAATGATTAAATCCTAAATTTTTTCAAAATGTTTTGATATTAAATTGTATTACAAAGTAAGAAAAAGGCATTATAGGCAATTTTAAGTTTAAAAAAAAGGAAAAGAAAAAAAAGATCAGTAAGGGTCACGAACTAGGTCCGTGTATAATGCTCGCAGGACACTTTCACTTCCGTTTACGGTCCACAATTTTCGGTCTACAGCCACTTCCGTCGACAGTTCACCCACACGATACTCATTCATTGCTTGCATGAATGAGCTAAAAAGGGTCACGTTTGTGAAGGTCCAGCAGCACACCCCCCACACAAAATACTGGTGAGTACTCCCCCCTGGGGATTTTTGTTGCTAGACAAAAAATACGAATTTTATAAATTGAAAACAAATCGAGCTTTAATTTTTTTTCTTTTCAATAT
>JANCMA020015532.1:0-17303 GCA_024336925.2 Zoanthus solanderi
TACGAATTGACAAAGCAACCCTGTAGTGTTTCACATGGCCAAAACCATGTTTGAAAAAATAAACAAACGGCATTTCGATTTTGTTCACGGTATTCATCAAGTCTATACTTTATTTAAACAATGCCAAAAGATTGTCGAGTAAAGTTTTGAGTGTCAAAAATATTCATAACATATTTTGGAATTATGATAACTATAAAAATAAAATTATATGATGAGAACAATTATAAAGTAAAAAAAATAAACATAGAAATATTAAATACCTATAGAAAGATTTTTATTCACAAGAATAACTACGTACATTTTGATGATCGTGTATCTGATCGCTGTCGTGCAAACAAATTCGGCGGGTGGCCATAGAAATCTTGCGCTTCTGACTCGATAGCGAGACAGCACTCGGTTTATCAGCTGTGAAATTTCTTCACGTTTTGAACGTAATCAGTGTGCAAATTGAAACATTTTCATTAAATCTCACAATAAACTAGCTGTATGTAACGGATTTAGGGAATTCTCCCCCCCCCTCCCCCCACACGAAAAATCGGATGTCGCGTTTGACCAACCACTCCGAGGCCAGTATTCAGTCACGTGACAGAAGTTGAAAAAATAGCCCAACCACCATGGCTTACCACATGTATGCGTCGCGTAACTATTTTTTCAACTCGTTTCAATAAACTTCCACTGTATCCATATACATTTTTCGTCTTAGCTCAGTTTAGGCAGATATTGTATTTTGATCCCGAAGTGTGCATTAAAATTTCCGTCTGTTGTCAATGTTTCTCCAAACACTACATTTTATCTTAAATGACAGTTGAAAAACTGAATTTCAGAAATATAAATGCAAATTTTTCATTCCATTACAAGTTGGAGAGAAGAGACGAGCGCAATTGGTTTTGCATTCTATCATGAAATTGAACACCACTTCGTTGCATGATGCCAGAGTAGTTCGCTAATGTTTCAAATTCTTTATAGTACGTTTTAGTGACCATAGACTTTTTTTCCTCAGATAAAGCGTCGAAACTAAAACCTTGGTAAATTGGCAGAGGGCAACAATTACTCAATTTCAAGTTTCATTCGTTCATGAGTCACTGAAGACTTCGCTGGACCTCTCATGAGCAGAAGAATCGAAAACATTTTGGAATAATAGCTAGCATCCAAAGACGAAATAGATATTGTTATTTTTATTAAAGCTATTTTTATTTGATGTTAATAAATGAAATAAACACAACTAAAGAGCTCAATGTCTTGTAAGAAAACAAGTGGGGGAATTATTTTCAGTGTTCAAAAGTTGCACAAAAGACGTTAAGTTTTGTTAGTCCCCAATTCCAGTATTTTTGGCGATGACCAAGCATTTCAACCTAGTTGATTAAGTCATTTGTTTCATTTTTCCGATTTATCTTGGATATAAACAATTCTTGCGGCTAAGACTCTTAGCTGAGTCACTGATTCCTAATCTCTTATAAAATAAAACGTAATTCTGGTAGTTTAAAAGCTAAGTCATTTTGTCATGCATTCTTCATGCGGCCTCGTGCAACCGATAGACATAGTAGTAGCGCGAGGCCATGAAGAATGCATGCAAACGACAAAAACCGTTCCAAAATCCATCTAAACGAAATGTTCACACAAGGTAAGAAAATTACAATTATTTTATCGTCTTTATTGTGTATTTTGGAGACTATCTGTCAAAAAAGAAGCAATTCTGGTGGTAAATTAAATTCAGTAAAGAGCGACAGTTGGAAATCAAGTGCGAATGACGTAGCTTTGAACTGTTAGCCTGCGTAGCTGGCGGTCTTGTGTGAGAGAAAAGACTGGGGAGAGATTAGAAAGACCGCCTTCCCGAAAACTATAAGCTTTTTCGATTTCTCCTTCCACCAGTGGACGGGAAAAACTGATTGGCTCTTTGCATTTGGCTTGTCAATCAAAATCGGGTAAATATGCAAGCTGTCTGGTGCAGCAAACTGTGACATTTTTGAATGAACTTATACAATGTATGATCTGTATCATGCATATTGAGTAAAGACAAGAAGCATAAGAAAATTGATGCAGGCTCTTAGCGGGGGGAGGGGCCGGGAGGACGTCCCTGGCCCTCCCAAGTTATTTTTCAAGGTAGGAAATGTAGAAATACAGTAAATAGTCAATGGGAATTAAAATATTAAAAATATATTATTTCCGTCACATATAAACATGTATGTTACCATTGAACAGAAACATTGTTACCCTTAAGCTTAGAAGAATCTGGGTACAAAAATGGTGCCAGAGGGCCCCCCAGAAATTTTCCCACTGCTACGGGCCTGTGATAAAAAAAAAAAAAAATTCACAAACTAAAAGTGAAACACAGCAACTGAAAACTGAATAATTGTCATTTGAATATAAATGAACACAGAAAACCAGATTGCAAGACAAAAATCGTTTAGACTATAATAAATACACCGTGTGTACGTAGTTAGCGGAGTTGAGATCGTTTAAAATTTAACTGCCGAAGAACTTTCAGAAATAATTATAAAATTTGTTGTCGAAGCGACACCTCACTTTCTGCCGGTTTGCTTCCATCGACGTAATGCTCGAAAAGACGTTTCCTTGCTGTTTAAAGTATAGCGGCAGCAAATTACATGAGGCAGTTGCTGCCGTGGTGGTTAACGAATCACACACAATATAAAACTTGGACAGGAAAAGCCTGAAAGCGAAATATTAGTTTGTTAATATTACTTAATTTCGGCTTTTAAAATGTGGTGGACGGCTTTATATTTTTAACGAAGAGTATAATTTTTGTTTCGAGATATTGATCGCCATTGTTTACTTCAATTCAGTCTCGAGCAACGTAATTTTACACATGCAGGTTTTAAAATTTTAAGCTTTGGTAGGACATTTTAAATTATCACAGAATTTTATTATATTCTTCTCCATATAAAAAAAACAAAATTTTATAGCGCCAATGGAAAACGGGTAGGTTTTCTGGAATTTCCAGATTGTTTTGAAACTGAGACATTTGTTTTTGATGGTAGCGCACTTGCTTTCTTATTGGTCAGTTGCATTCCAGTGAATTTATTTGTTTAAGGAGGCGGAAAGCAAAATGCTAAGTTTTCGGGCAGGCCGTCCTTTTTTTCCTCTCCCCCATTTTTCATCCTAACAACAAGACCACCAGCTACGCAGGCTAGCCACATACTGGCTACAAACGGTTTGGCTTCGGGGCTTTATAACCACGCGATTATGACACAAATTAAGCATACCCGGGGAGGCACAGTGGAACGCAGCACGTTTATACTTAATCTCGCAGCTACCTTGGACTGTGCCTCCCTCAGGAATGTTTAATTTTTGTTGTGTTTCAGTTAATTTTGTTGTATTTGCGCTTGTGCTTCAGAAAATGTTATTAAGTTTTGAAAGCGATTGTTGTGTATCAGGAAATTTTGCTGTGTCCTTGAAAAAATCATTGTCATTTTTGTGTTCTTGCTTGAAAAGATTGTTGTGGCTCCTACAATACATGCTGTATAGTTCATGCGATTAAAATTTCAATTGAATTTTAATCAATTACACACTTTTTCCGTCGTCAGTGAAGTTATAATGTAAGAGAGCCATGCAGTATTGCTTTTTTACATAGTTTTTATGCTGTAATATTCTAACCACAATCATCTGTATATTGTCTATTTCATAAACGTATGGCTAATTTGTATCAGTCTATATATCCTGAAGTCAAATTTCCTGTTGTACGAAAAGTATGTTGGCATTAGGCCCTTATAGTAGCAAAAATCGCGTTCGACATAGAAGAACGCAACCTAAACTCGAATCCAGAGACCTGAACACAATTAAGCAATTAGCAGTAATAACGTAGTATTTTAAAAAAGTAAGACGGATACACTTCTTCTTGCCACCTTAGTTCAGACACGCATAGACTCCTGGGAATGCTTCAATCGAGCTTGCAAATTCTTTACTCAGCAGAGTTAATCTCATTATATTCTTCTTTCGAAGTTAGTGTATTATTGGTTTAATGCAACAAGACTTGCTGTTACTTCAGAAGCGTACAGAAACTACGATGTCCTTAATACAGACTAACCAAAATGGCGTGTATTATTCTCCTGTCAATCATACATAATGTTCCAAACATTCTATATAAATGTAAATTATCAATTTAACTATAATCAGTTTCGTATGTTGCACTGATTGTTAGGTTGTTTTACCTTGACTTGACACACTACGACAGAATAACAATTGTAGAATTTTCAACAGGTTCGGTTCCAGCTTTTGTGTCCAACTACAAGTTATACAAGTATCTTGACCATGTGCGCCCCATCATGCATTTAGGACTTACAAACAATGGCTTTTTTATGTATGATCACATATACATTCACTACATCTCCCTTCACTGATCCTGTAACTGCATATGGCAAAATAAAATCATTAACAGTAACAACAATGCTCCTTTCAAGACTTAGAACATCTTTAATGCTAAAGAAAGGAGTTTAGATTGATTCTAGACATACATGTACAGGTTGGAACATCTTTACTTCTTAATCAAGAAGTTTAGATCGATTCTAGTCCTTTACAATTTAGTTTAGATTGAAGCTACAGGTTGAATTGAAACATCTTTACACTTCTAAATTAAGTAGTTTAAAATGATTATTGGTCTATCGGTTGGAACATCCTTACTTCTAAATTTAGTAATTAAGATTAATTCTTGACATGCTGCATGGTTAGCTTGGGTTGGAACATCTTAACTTCTCAAATAAGGAATTTATAGATTGATTCTTGACTTACTGGTTGGAACATTTCTAACTTTCTACTTCCAAGGTAATTAGTGAGTTTTGATTGATTCAACTCTGATGTAGACTCCATCACGAGCAGTCAGAGTGATTCCTGCCGTAAGCTGCAGTGGTACTTGAGTCTCTGGTGAACGGACAAACCGGAACTTCCTTAAAAGTTTCACCAATGTTAGTTTAACCTCAAGAAGAGCAAACCTCAATCCGATACAATTACGGGGACCAGAACCAAATGGCATGTACTAAAAAGGAAAACGAAATATAAAATAATTATTACTAGTCAAATTTTTATCATCTTTTTACAAAACATAAAGCGTTGGACAGCCGCTTTGAGAGTGCAAGCTCTGGAATGTTGGCAGACACGTGTGTGGCTGATTTTTGTGTGCCATTCTGTGGTACCATTCGAAGTAACTTTGCTCTTCAATCCTCTCATGTGAGTGCCTAGAAATGTAAAGTTTTATCTCTCTTTATGCATAAATTTCATAATAGACGGCAACCATCTGTGTTTGATACTTTCTTTATTCAAGTCAATAAAAGATATAGCTATAATACAAGAAGTGCTTCGAGTATGTTTTATACTTTTCCAAAAGTAAGAACAGATTAAGAAATATTCAATATAAGATTTAAGGGCCCCAAAGTATGGAACTCAATAAGTGAAAATTTGAAAACCTTTTCTATTTCCAATTTGAAAGAATCAGTAAAAAGAGAACTACTCAAAGATTAGAAGTTACTTTAATGTTCTTATTAGCTGTTGTGTTGTTTTCCAAATTACCTGTAAATTAGCATTTTGTAATTTCTGCCACCTCTTCAAGTCTTTCTTTTATAGTTAATTGTATAGCTGTTATTAGTTGCCATAGTTGTTGTGCGCTCTTCTTATATTATTGTTTTGTATTCATATACAACTTTAACTATCTTAGACTTCCATCATAGCATAGCGTTTTTCCTTCTTGTGTGTGCATTTGTGCTTTTTTGCAGACCTGTATCTTATTTCTATTTAATTTTGATTTTAACTGGCTGCCTGGCTTCGCTAGCCCCTATGGTTATTCCAGGCAGCTAGTACTCTAACTTTTAGTTAAAATATTTTTCATTGAATTTTGTAATTCTTATTTTAGCAAGACAATGAGTACAAATATTCTGATATTCTCTCAGCAGAAAAGTTACACTTTAATTTTAAAGCCAAAAGTTTATAATTGTTGAGAGGCGGTTACTTCTATTGTACTTCAAGGTCTTGACATTTCATGTAGGTTTTAGCTCTTATAACAATAGAGATATAGATTGCCACCATCCTGTTAGCTTATTTCCCAGCCGTACCGATTCCAAAAAGCGTTGTTTTTCACAAACATTTGAAAGCGGTTAGATTTTCGCGTATTGTCTAAATTGAACACGAAAACTGCAGAAGTAGTATGGTAGATGGGGGCTCAAGACAATTTTATAAAAAAATGGTCTTGTACCCCCATCTAATATACTACTTGTCTCGTATAAAAACGTTAAACCGTTGGCCCAGCCTCCGATACTTTTATGGTGGGCTTAAAAGAACCCTCGTACGTGTCAACAAGAACAGGTTAATGATCCCGATCCGGCGTTGTGGTCTGTTTGTTTCTTTGAGGGTATTTGTTAATGTTTAAAGTATATGCGAGTCGTTGTTGCGGTTCCCAGCTGTTGAACTCTGTAACTTGACATTGGAAAGCCCATATTATAAAGTAATTGTTATAATTATTTTCAAATAAAAACTGACGCGAAAAATTGACGTTTTGACAACATCAAGTTGTTATTATCACAGACTTTTAAATTAAACCGCGAAGCGAAATATATTATTATTATACTACGATTCTCTCCAGTATTTTTTTTATTTCTGGGAGTTCTTAATCATGTCTTAGCAACTCCCCGCAGCTTAGAGACACAACACTTTCCGCAACAGGTGAGCATTTCCGATCCGAGGATGGCCAACAGTTGTATACTTCCAAAAATGTCAGGTAGATCTAGCGTCCCATACCAGGCCTTTGTGTTTTCCGAGATGTTTCCAAGTGCGCTAATCACAATTGGTATAACTGTCACTTTCGAGGCTGCATGAATCCTTCTAATTTCAAATGCTAAGTCCTGATGCCTTTCCACCTTCTCCTCCTCAGTCGTGATGATGTTCTGGTCTGCGTGTACAGCTATGTCGATAAGTGTCCATTTCCTGTGTATCTTTATGCTCAAGAGTAAAATCTGGCCAATTATGATTCAGTGTCTTGCGAGGCCTGGGCACCCTTCACTGGATCCTTCTGTATCAAAACTGTTCTTCCAATGACCATCCATTCTGGTACATTTCCTTGACATACACAGTCTTGTAAGTGTTCTTGTAATCTAGAATGCAATCCTGCCAGTTTCTTGGAACCGCTCATTTCCATCATGGAACAGCTTCTGATTAGCTCGACCTAGGTGGTTCTATCTCAGTTGGCATCTCTCGTCATATCTTTTAATCTTAGTTCCACCTGCCTTAATCTTCTGTTTCAACATACCTCAGACGTACAAAGTGCCCCTTTCCTCACGGTGATATTTTCTGTTTAACCTTTCCCTCTCATTTTGCTTCAGTCTCATGTTTTCTCTTCGGACTTCCTCAATCTTGCTCAGGTCTTTTTTTCCAAGCTCTTCCCTTTTCTCTTCTTTAACATATTCATTCTTTATGTAGTGACATATGCAGCTGCATACAGTAGTGAATTCAGTTCAGGGATGCTGTGCGTCTGAATCCTCTTGGCGGCCTCATTGAATTTACAAACTTCTGCTCTCAGCTTTGCCCTATCACATGACTTCAGTGATGGTAATCCTACTCTCTGTTGTAGAAGAATCACTTCTAGAATCCTGTCACGGAGAGCCTTAAGTTCTGGGCTGATCTCTTCTTGTAGCACTTCAGGGGTGGAAACACTGAGCTCCCCATCAGCTGGAATGCTGTCTTCACTTTGGTGTTCTTTTTGTGTATCAGATGTTGTTACATGATTTGATGTATCTTGTATAAGCTCTGTAGTTTCAGCCCCCTGCAGCTCATTTATCACTCTCAAAGCTATTTCCTCCTGTTCCACAATCTCAAGGCACTTCTTCTTCTTAATCTTGCGTACTTGATCAGTCAGTCTCTGCTCAGTAGCTTCCATTAGTTCGTTGTTGGTCTTGGGGGGTTTCCACAGGTATACCAGTCTCTTTCTGTATTCTCGCCTCTCTGATTCACTTCGATTCTGATGTAATATTCGAATAACCATTTGTTGTCGTCCTTTGACCATCCTAATCTCTTCTTTCGTTGTTCAGCAGTAGCAGAATGACGACTGGGCCTGTGCTGCTAATCCAAAGGACACCTGTTGGACGCGACACCTTCCCTGATAGCCCCGGTCTGTTAACGCCGTTAAAATAAAAGTCACTATTTGACATTTTCTCATCGTTTGAGGTTGTTGATACTTTAACAAGGGTGGCTCTAGGGTTTTTGGCACTTTTCAAAGGTGGCACCCCAGACTCTGGTGGGCGGGAGCGTCCATATTTCCGTGGTAGGTTAAGGTGCCAACCTGCCCCACCCCAGTTGTTATCATTATTATCATTATTATTATTATTATTATTATTATTATTATTATTATGAATTTTAATCAAAGCCTTTAAAGATCACATATGGCCGTATATTTTCTCCTTAGCATCAAGCAACGACCCGTCGCCTTAGATATTAAGGGAATAACGCAGAATTCTGGCAGTTCCTAATAGGCATGCTTTTTGTAATGTACCAAAGTGCAGATCTTGTCTGATTTCAGAAAGCCAAGTTTCAAAACTTGTGGAGATAGTGCCAAAAGCCCCAATGACAATGGGACTTACCTTCACTTCTCTACAATTCCAAATTCTTTTTAGTTCCCATTTAAGGTCTTGGTAACGATCAATCTTTTCTCTTTCTGCATCAGGTACTCTAGAATCGAATGGGCAGGTTACATCAATGGTGGTACACGATCTTTTTTCCTTATAGAAGACAATAATGTCTGATTTTTTGTGGGCTAGTTTATCTGTTTGTATGCGGATATCCCAAAGGACCTTTACACTTATATTTTCAACAACAGTCTTTGGTCGATGTTCATACTATTTTTCGTCATGCTCAAGGTCTTTCTCTTTACATATCTGCCAATGTATGGCCTGAGCTACTTTATCGTGCCTCCAGTGTTTATATTGTTTCTGTGCAAGCTTTCCGCACTCGGAAACTATATGAGCAACACTCTTTTCGCGTTCACTGCAGATTCTGCAAAGGGTGGAGATATCAACCTTATCGATTCGATGTTGAATCGATCTTGTCCTGATGGCCTGTTCTTGGGCACCAATCAGGATCCCTTCTATTATTATCATTATTATTATTAATATTATTATTATCATTATTATTATCATTATTATCATGGTGTTGTTGTTCTTATTAAAATTGAAAACCATGAGCTACCTGAAACGGGTGGATTGACTCCTTATTTGGGTTTGTGAATCTCTCTGGAATAAACTTCTCTACCTCAGTCCAAGCATCAGGATCGTGGTGCAGTGTGTAGATCGGTATCATAACCAAAGTTCCTGCCGGGATGTAAACTCCGTTGATGGTACAAGATTCATTACATTCTCTATTAATAACATGAACAGGAGGATATAGTCGTAGAGTCTCTTTAATCACGCAGTCAAGATATTCCATGGTTTGGATCACATCATACAACGTCTTGTCCGGATTGGTCTGAAGATGAAAATAATAGTAGCAGTATTACGTACAAAAAGAACATTACAACTACTAGTAGTTAAAAGAACTACTCAAGTTCATTGGCGAGTAAGTGAAGGACGTGCTTTAACCAACTCTAGGTTAAAAAATTTGATTATCACCGTAAGGAAAGCACAAATCTGATGTTTCAAGAGTTATCCCTTCGTCAGATATCCCACACCAGTGGTTAAGTCAACTCTAGTTTAAAAAGTTTGATTTTGCCGTAGGGAGAGCACAAAGCTGACGTTTCGAGCATTAGCCCTTCGTCAGAGCAATTATTGCTAACTCAGTGAATGAAGCACGTGGTTTAATCAACTCTAGGTTGAAAGTTTTGAGCATAATAATAATATACAATATTTATATAGCGCTTTTTCTAGAGTTTTTAACAGTTTGAGGTTCTTAGAAAGGCCGCTTGGGCGGCTCACATGTTATGGCCCAAATTGGCAGCCGATTGGAAATGCCTTCAGTTGAAGAGACAGACCATAACACCGGGATCACCACCCTGCTCTTTGCGAGAAGTGTGTGGGTTCTTCGACAGAGAGATCGAGAGACTGGACCTACGGTTTAACGTCCTTATCCGAGAAGACGCGAAAGTCTAACCATTTGCAGATGTTAGAGCAAAGGCAGCACTTTCTCTTCAATTATTTTAAGACCCTGAGTGTTGGTCCGGCCGGGAATCGAACCCGAGCCTCCCGCACAGCAGACTAGTGCCTTACCAACTAGGCTAACCAGGCGGCGGTATTTTGTAAAAACTGACTAACCCACGCCTAATCCCCCGCCAATGTCTTGCAATAATCTAAAAATGTCTAACGCCTGGCTTAACGGGGCACAAATTCTATGCCTTATTCATGCATAATGCCCGCAATGTGCAAGAGTTGGGTGCATAACCAAAGGCTCACGGAAATGTTTTTATTTTAAACATAACTCATAAGATTATCTGGCTAATAAACGAGTTGGCAGTTCTCTGCCGTATTTTGGCTTTTTTTTTTATTATTCAAATTCATTTTTTGTTGCTTTTAAAAAATAGTATTTGTGATAACATACAATATTTGGACCTTGAAATTGGAAATGCGTTCGCTAGCTCGTCCCCAATCTCTAGAGGCCGTGGGAAAAGGATTACGGACAGGATGAAACGCGGGAGAACCTCTTTTCCCTTTGTTTTGCTTCCGTGATCCTTGCGCATGGCCTCTAGAAAAGACTGGGGACGAGCCAGATTCTTGGTCACAGACCTGTAGATCGTCGATTAAGTTACGATAAGTTTATAATGGTTAAAGCTAGAAGTCGTCAGTAGCGAAAACCCTTAGGTATCCACCATTAGAAAAGTGATGGGGGGGTGGGGAGAAAACCAAAAAAGAATTCATGCAAGCAAAAATGATAGAAAAAAAAAATTCATGCAAAGAAGAAAGTAAAGAAAAAAAATTCATGCATAAGGAAAAGTTTAATATAGAAAAACGAAAACAATAGAATTTGAATGATGAAATACATTATTGTACAAAGTGAATTTCAAGGGCTGCATACTGGCTATTTTAAAGCTTTTTGACGTCAGCATTTGTAAATTTCAGTATACGAACAACACACAAAATTGGTCTTCATTATAACCGATATGATGCATAGCATCGTTCCAAACGTCATGCGCATTTAGCCGCCGTACAAAATTGGGCACAATAAGCATTAGGAGTCCTGAAACAAACCTGGAAACCTGGCATCATATCGGTTATAATGAAGACCAGTTTATGACGTAATATCTAGCTAACTGGTCATAAAAATGTTTGAAACTTCGAATGGTTGTTTGCATAGCTTAGTGGTACAGCTCTAAGAACGGGGAGCGGTGGTTCACCAGTTCAATGCCCGGTAAGTTTTAGCCTCCCCATTTTTTCTCGTTAGCAATTTGGCTGCTTTTCTCTCGAGAAGTGGAGTGTTAATTCTTCGCAGTTTGATTCAATTTACTGCTATTCGTGCCAGTGTCGTTGAAGCTCGATTATTGGCAGAGACGTCATAGAACGATGAAAACTGATGCTGCACACGAGAGTTGCGGAGTGTTTAAGGCACACCCCACATGTATCGGATGTCCTTTGGTTATAAAGTGTTCTTGATTTTCAAAGAACAGATAAATTACAAGCAAATTTTTTCCGGAAATTTTTCTATATTTTGGACTAGAACTTGACAAAATATAGCCTCAAAAAGTTTTTTGCGTTCACATGTTTCAATAGATACATTTAGCAACTTGTAACAAAGCTATAATTTGACAGATATTCATTGCAAAGAAAATCGTGACCCTGATGATCACCTGTAAAGCCGGTCAAGATTCCTCGCTGCAAGGAGTTCTCGATCTAAATGTTCTTCATCTTCACTTGAAATTTCTCCGGGATTGTTGTCTATATCACTTTCTAAATTACCTAAATCCTGGAGAGACAAGCGACATCTTCAACCGTAACTAAAGTTTTGCGTGATCGTTTCTTTACTGGAGCCATATTAAATTTCCTTTATCAAACAACGAAAAACAGGCCTGGAACCTCAACTTTAAGGCTTGGATACCAAGTATATTATGTCAAAAAAAAAAACTAAAAGAAACTATTTTTCTTGGGGAGGGTTGGCTCAAGTAATTTTTCTTCCAGCTACAAATCAAAGACGTCATCAGTCTCTGGTGACCGATTTTTAAAGGGGCCATATGGAAAAGAGTTAATCGCAGACTTTTTTTATATTACTTTCGCTAATCTTTTTTACTTAATACCATTTCGAATTAAAACCATTTTAGAACACCTTTATCAGTTTATGGGTTTTGAAGGCACTACTGGTCAATGTTTTGTAATATGGTTAATATTATGCTACACAAAATAAAACCAATTCGCAAAGCAATATTTGTGACAAAATACTGAATAGAGATGATATTGACTTTTGCTGTATTTCTATGCGGACTTTTAATTAAACATCTTTTTTTCTACTACACGCTTTCTTTATGATAAACTTTATAAGAATACCTAGGTTGAGATTTGCCCAAAAATTAAGAACAAGCTAACAACAATCACCAGGCTAAAATTTTAATCAGACAAATTTATAAATTTTGTTTAATTCTTGCACACAGATTGCGATGAACATGTAAGTTCATAATAACATTTCTAACCGCTTTTTTCATTTTTAAAAAGCAGCCGAAAATGGTAACAAAAACACGAATGCTCCGACGCGTTGCATAATTATAAAATACTGTATGATAAAGTTTTGTTTGGAAACTGTTCACTTTTGCAACAATATTATGGTATAACTACGCCACTACGGCAAAATTAGTGCTGTTGGAAATATCAGGAAATAAGAACAATTCAAAAACAATTTGAGGATGAAATCGCTAAAAAGTTAAGAACAGCCCAGCCTCAGCGAGTATCTCATTCTTATGTCGTATGCGAGTGTTGATAAAAACATTCTCGATTGGGCTTAGCACCTGGGTAATGTTCTGTTTATAAATCAGTATATTTGTCAATTGAAAACTGAATCTCTACTTGTTGTTATCCAAAACAGCAGAACTGTGATTGTCTAATCATGCAACTAAATGCTTGGAAATGTGAGAGCATGTTTTAAAGATCCATATCATTTGCATTTAACTTTTGCTGAAGAACTGACCTTCTAAAATTACTGTTCTACGAACTTATAATACAACGATAATCCCCTACGGAAAACTTTTTTTTTCTACTAAAAGGGAAACGATATACATGAAAACTCTTCTCGCTATAATTTTTAATCAAAGTTGATCTTCACACTTATATATTAGCAGCTGAAATCCCTAACTATGAATGTGTAAAGAGCATCAATAAATGAGGTTTTGACATCAAAAAAATAATCTTCTTTGAATTTTTAGTAATTGCCAAATAATGTTTTTTAAACCTTTTGCAATTTGTCTCAGTAGAATGAAAAATAAATAAATAAATAAATAAATAAATAAATAAATAAATAAATAAATAAATAAAAACAAGCAATTGAGAAAACGTTTGAGTTTGACCTAATATTTTTGGCACAACCTTCGAAACTGCATTTGTACTATTCAGTATCAAATAAAGAGTGTATTGTCCTGGGCCGATGGTTTTTGATTTTGCAAATCTTGTAAAAATTACGGAAATTAAAAAGTATCTGATTGTAAACCTCTGACGGCCGATTAGTTTATGAATGTATTTGTACCACTTGCACACATACTTTTATGATTTTAAGATTGCTTCATTTCTTTGACTTGTTTTGCCTTGAATTATAGATTTTTCTTCTCGTTCAAAAACGATTCTACTCCAAAATCATGATTTTGATTAAAAATATATTGCATTAAAATATAAAGTGCAATTATAATTAATTTTGCACATGCTCATCTGCGTCTTTGAGCATGCGCCACCCACAGCAATTCAGCTGCCAGATTTTGATAAGTTCATACAATAATTTTAATGAAATATAAAACTCACCCCTAACTTCTCGCATCAGGATTTTCAAACCAAAATTAAATATTTATTTAACTTTTTTTTTTCGTTGTTATTTCTAGTTTCAAGTTTTAACATTAAAACTATCGTGAATAAAATGCTTTTAAATCAAACGTTTTTTATCGTGTCACTTTTCTTGTTCAAAGTTAATTTAGTGATCTTGTTCTTTCACTCTTCTGTTGAATTGAAACAGTTTCTTAAAAGCTTTGCGGTAATCCCTACTCACCATAGCGTAAATTAAAGGGTTCATACACGAATTTACCACTATGAGAAAACCGCAAACACTAAAAAGCACCCAATAATAAGGAAATATTCTCAATTCGATGCAATATGTGGCTATTACTTTAACTACGTGAAATGGGAGCATAGTTATGGCAAATACTGCCACTAACGGCGTAAGAATTTTTCTTGCCTTTTTATTTTGTTTTAAGCGTTTATTTTCCTCTTTCCTTAAAGAATTAAAGCTCAAAATATCTTCTTTTTTGTGCATTTTGCTTCTTGTGTTCACTACGGATGTATTGTCGCAATTTCGGCTGAAAAGTATTAATCCACTCTCGGAAATTTCGGTTTTATTTTCTTTGTACATGCGCTTGTAAAAAAGACTGCTCTGACAAATTCGCTGGGAGATTTTAATGTTAGTCCAGCTAATTACGACCAATGGAATTACATAGAGTAAGGCGAGAAAGGCAATTGTGTAGACTTGAGTTAAAGTGCTCACTCTTTTCCCCGCTTCACTAGGAAATTCAACAGAACATATTTCCGTTTTTCTATCATAATCCATGTATATATAAAGCGGAACACACTGAATCACAAAAGCCGTAAACCAAATTATTGCATTCCGCCGATAAACCGTGTTTATGGAGCATTTACTTCTCTGTCTTTTCACAATTATATTGCGATATCTTTCAAACGCGATTACTGTAATGGTCCAAACGGAAACACCATAAAAGATATCTGAACCTGGGTAAATATATTTACAGATAAATTCTCCCAGCGGCCAAGTGTCAAGTTCCTGACGAACTATTGCCAGGGGAAAACTGACTGTTAACAAACCAAGATCTGCAATGGCCAAGTTTCTAATATACAGATTCATTGTCGTTTTCATTCTAGCATGTCTTGATGTCACCAAACAGACACCGATATTTCCAACAATTCCGAAAAAGGCCATCAAGGCTTCGATGCCCAACTTAAACATTTTGACTGCTTCGGGCTCACGCATATAATCTATAGAAAAGTATGAATCTGTCAAGTTCGTGTTATTTGGAAAAGAAGCCATGGTGAATTTTGCCAGCTATGAATATTTTCTTCTAGTCGATTTCTTTAGCTTTTTAAAACAACTACTTCTGCGTCGTTCAACTTCTCTGACGTACGTATACGTAAAACGACAGTAACTATGGCAACAAAAACTTCATCCACCCTTTTTTAATTGCATATTGTACGTGTGGCCTTAAAATTTTGTGAAGCTTTTTGCATTTTAAAACTATTAAGCTAGACCATTAATTTGACTCTTTAAGCAAATAAAAAAATTAAGAGCTAAACAGTTTTGAAAATGGTGCTAAAGTGGTTTACTGTTTAAGAAAAAAATTTTATTCAACACCACGGTAACCGGATGACAACTCGATAAGTTAAAAAGAACTTCAGCTGTTAGGCGTTCTTGTTTTCTTCGTGACAAGTTTAATAAATTTATGATTCCTGTTTTTTCATGTTCAATTTTTTCCTATAAATTTATTTTAATGAAATTTTACATAGTATGGGTAACTCACTACTGTTATCTGAATATACACCATCAGATAAATAAATGTGTAGTAGAAATCAAATAAGCTACAATGTTTTCCAACACTACTCAAAATCTTCATGTTCCTATTTTTAAAAAAAACCTTCATAACTTTACAGATTTTTTTCCTAGTCGTTATACTATCATCCTATTTACCTCTTTATGTACTAATATCTTTCAATAACGAGCTTATCATACTTGCTAAGCTGAACACAGGGGAAGAATGCTTCTGATTGGTAGCTTGATTAATTGTTTCATTTTCTGAATAAGCCATCTTAACTGTTCATAAATAATCTGAAATGCTTTTTTCTTGTGACTTGAATTGGTAAATGATAAATACGTGACTGGTTTGGCTTTGAGGCCAAGAAACAAACTAACAAAAACTTTATATACTTGTTATATTTTTCAAAGTCCGCAAAGAAATGAACCGTGAAAAAGAGTGAGGAGGAGGGATTTAGAAGCAACAATAGTTGTGCGTAAAATGAAAGGACCAAGAATTCATCTTTATACAACTAGTACGCAACTTAAAGTTGTATTTTTGTTGGTACAGATTTACCTGATAATGTTGGTAATAAGCAAAATATTGCACGGAAATTGAAGTGAGTTCTTGGTCCTTTCATTTTACACATAAATATTGTTGCTCCTAAATTTAGATCAATAAAATCAGCTGTATTCAAGAAGGAAACCATTTTAATGTAAAAAAGTTAATGGCAATAGCTATGACAACCGAAAAGTTTCTTCAATGTTTGATTGTCTCGAGCACAATAAGACTAAACAAGGGTTTATTAGTCGCTTTTGCTTCTTATTGTTGACATTTCGAAAAACGTACCCCTTGGACTAAATTATTTGTTAAACTTGATCACATTGTTGACTTAGTTTTTAAGCAAAAAAAAAAAAAAAAAAATTAAAGGCTTACGACATTTTTAAACGAAAAGACTGGTTTAAGTTATAAAAAAACAACTCAAGCAATTGTGTATTATTTCTCGGGATGTTCAAATTAAAATCTAAATCTAAAATGATTTTGTTGGCAAGCTCTTTCATTAAAGATATCGCGCCAAGTTTAAACCAATGATAAAACAAAACAACACTTAAGACATACAAAAATATAAAACTGCTTTCATACTGTGATAGAATAATTTTTAAATTGACTAAAACCCGTTTAAAGCTTATGCACCGCGGTTATTGAAACTGTATGTAGATCCGACATTTTGCTATTACAAGTTTAGTGTTCATAAAACTAAAAATATCGGACTTTAAATTATAAATTAGTTTTCTGAACTGAGTTAACGGGAACGTTCACAGTTATATATTTTAACGGCAGAATGAATACATTTGAAATTTGAACTCCCTTTTAGTTGAAATATAAAGGGATTTTAAACTTCCTAAAGTAAACTGTCATGAAATAAAATAAAACGTCCATACTTAAACAAGTTCGTCAATTATTGAAAAATGTATTTCTAAATCCTATAAAAATAACCGGCAAAGTTCGTTGCCTGTAAATGGCAGAGTTTGTTGGCAATATATATATATATAATCAGAATCCGCAAAAAGAGAAGCAGGCAACTTCTGTCCATCCAACTTTAATAAAAACGTTTCGGCCTTCGGCC
>JANCMA020015630.1:0-17300 GCA_024336925.2 Zoanthus solanderi
AGGATATGAAGAATTCTGCAGATCTCGGAGGACTGACCTCGACCTGCAGAATTCTTCATATCCTACTCAGCCTCATTCAATAATTGCTAATTATTATATGAAATACAGTTGTATACCGACCGAGTGGTAGCAAGATGAAAAAAATGATATCCCCACTCTCCCCAGTGGCAATACCATTTTTATCAACACATGTGTGATATCATTTTTGAACCAGCTTTTAGTATTTTCGCGCTGTTTTCTGTTTGAATTGTTTTGTTCTTTTTTACCCGAGCAAAAAACTAAAGCTGATCATACCTATAGTTGTAAAATGGGGAAAAAAAACATAGAAATGCTTTCCAGATTCGTGGATGTTATTGAGAGCTAACACAGTTTTTAGAAGAGCAGAAGAATCTTAACACGAAGAGAAAAAAGCATATGTTGTCGTGCTGTTCAAGTGCTTCATTCAAACAGTAAATCCAGATTTGCAGCAGAATGAGTCTTTTGGTAAACGTGAGAGTTCATTTGAAAGTAAAAAATGAAAATGTCTCAAAGCGATTAAAAGTAGCTATGAAAGCCAGGAGTAACGGTAAGGACTTTTTCGGTATCGTATGTAAACAATTTGTTTTAGTTTGATTGATGTTAGTTTTGTTGAATTTTTAAAATGCATTTGTACCACCTTAGGTAAACATTTTTGCCAACTGTGGTTTAATAAAAAGGTTTACGAATAACTATTGTAGTCTTGTTCATTGTTTCAGCAAGTTTAGAAGCCAATTATTTATCTTCATTTTTTTCCAAGACGGGAACAGTGAATACGAATTTCATAACACCGTCAATATAATATGCTTATAATTTTTGCTTTTTATTTGGTTTCACTTGGCAGGTAAAGATTTCATATAATAAAAAGAAAATTACATGGCCTCACAGAGGCTTCGCTCACTCGTCAAAGATATTTTAACACTCGAAGATAAAATCCTTATCTCCGCGTGGCCATGTAATATCCTATATGTATACAATACTTTATTTTCGTTTCTCTTTTTTATTAAATGTTTCTAATTTTATCAATATTCCGTCTATTTTGTTATTGATTTATTTTGTTTAAATAGTATTTACAAAATATAGTTTCATGCAATAAAATGTCTCGAGCCAAAATAAACCGCAAAGTTTTCGAGTTTAGATCTGGACTGGTTAGGTTCAATCTGTATGTAGCATCACTCATTAACAGTATTTACAAAGTGACAGAGAAAGACTTAGACGATAAGAAAAGAAAAGAGTAAAGAATATTGATTATTGTTAAAGAGTATCGTAAATGTTGTCTTGCGTTTTTATTGAAAGCGTTAAGTGTTTAAATTCTTAAGTTCAGACTAAAGATTCTGCCACAGGTTTGACGCCATTTCTGAGATTGTTTGTTTACCTGCGTTAGTTCTAAGGTGTGTTTTATGGAGGTTACCTTTATGTGCGTATCTTGTGTTGTAATAAGTAAGTACCATAAAATCTTACCATTCAAAGATTCCTCCAAATACACCCATGAAGGTACGTTGGACATAGTCAAGGCAAACCCATGAGTTATACCCCCAGAAAACTTCACACAAGAGCTGAAGAATGCTGTTAGCCAGGGGGCACTGGGGATCATCATTCGCTACATTTTCAGTCAAACCAGTAGGATGTTGGCTGGGATGATCTGTTGGTGAACTTGTAAGGGGCGCATCTTCTTTTACTGGTGAAGGCCGAATCACGAGGTCTAAAGTAAATTCATTTGTTCGAGTAGTTTCATTGCTTACAGGATCCTTTCTGGATTCACTATCTGGTGATTGGTCGCCATGTTGCTTTTTCTTCTGCCGATCTTTAAGCATTTGTTTAACATTGGTATTTGTAAAGTTACCCAGCGCTTCATCCTGCTTTAATTTCGGAATTAAGTTACCTTTTATGTTGCTCCACCCAAATGATGATTGCTTAGTTTTAAAGTTCTCCGTCACTTCATCGACTTCTTTGAGTTTTGACAACAATTCCTGAGTGCAGCTGTGGTTATTCACCCGTTTCACGTTGTCTCTGACTAGTTCCAAAGGATCTCCTTGAGAATGTCTCTTTGTCAGATTATCTTTGATGCCATCCCACATGTCATCACTCTTGTTTGCAAAAGAAGTTAGCTTCTCTTTTACCGTGGTGGGAGAAATTCGTCCCTTTGCAATTTTAGGTAAGCTCAGCTTATCCACCGAAGGGCTTCTAGAGGATGGAAGGCTACCAGATGCCCCAAGTGGTCTCTTCCTAACTTGAAGGAAAGACATCAAACCGTTTTCAGCTTCTGTTGGTGTTGAGTCCAATTGTTTTTCATTTCTACATAATCTGGAAGTCGAGGAGACATGAGGTACCTCATCCATTAAGGGCTCCTCATTGGGTGTGTCGCCTTGGGACTGTCTTTCGGAGTCCTCTTTTATGTCATCAATTTCAAACCAACCTAGCTGTGGTACTACTGGAACATCGTAGTTTTTCTCCTGCTGATCGGCGTGTATTGGTGACATATCCCATTGACTCAGTTGAGTGGGGGTTGATGAAATATCATCTATTTCAAAATCCTGACAATCGATAAAGACATCAAAGCAACTCTCGATAGGTAATGAAAGTGTACCATCCTGCAAAAGTTAATTAAACACGGTATATTCAGACAACAGTCACAATTAATGCCCCTATCGCATTTGAGCTGCACTATTTTAATCAAATATAATCAAATAACAAAGCCCTTTAGAGCCAACTATTCCATACAGCCGATGCTTATCTCCGGTTTCTGTAGTGTTAAGCGGATGGGAGTCTTTCATTTCCATCGGATGGGATACTAATCCATCGCAGGTTAGCTCCAAGCAGTTTCTGTAGTGTTAAGCGGATGAGAGTCTTTGACTTTCCGAGGACGGGACACTAATCCATCGCAGGTTAGCTCCCAGCAGACGTTGGTACTCATTTACCTACCCTGGAAGGATGGAAAGCTGAGTTAGCTTAGGCGGGAAAGAAAGTCGCAAAAAGTATTTGATTCTCGGAAAAGCCGGAGATTGAACCGGGGCCCTTGTGGTCGGAAGACAGAGATCTTACCAACTGCACCAACAACGCCCGCCCGCATACTAAAAGGTTTCTTCCAGGTATCCGACAAACAACGAAGATAATGGTAGTGTTGGTATCTATAAAGATGCTGATGTTAATGGCGGTGATTGTGGTGGTGGTGGTGATATTGATGTTGATGATGATGGTCGTGCTGCTAATAATGGCAAAGGAGTTGAGGACGATGTTAATGTTTATGATTAAGGTGTTGGTGATGATCATGATGATTGATGGCAATGGCAGTAATGATAACAATGATCATGCTGATGATAATGACGGAGATGATGATGATGGTGATGTTCATAATGATGGTGGAGGTGGTGGTAATGATTATGATCATTATGATGACAATCGCGAAATGATAATGATGATTGCGCTGATGATGATAACGAAGGTGGTGACGATTGTGTTGATGTTGATGATGATAATAATGGCTGTCTTTGTTGACGATAGTGAGGACTGCAGGGATGATGATGATAGCGGCGATGATGAATTTTAGAGCTGACGTTTCGGACAGGACTACAGCCCGAAACATCAGTTCTTTTCACTACAAAGCACAAGTTATATCTAATTGAAATGTTCATGAATTCAATTGGATTCTAAATTATCAAAAGATGCAGACACCTGACAAACAAGAGGATACAATACAATAAATTTATCAGTGTATTCCAAAGGGAGCTTTCAAATTTAAAAATGTACTGATGGACCAGCTGTTTGCACAGAAATGGTTGATTACTACCGCTCTCGCAATGAAATAGTTGTACCTATAAAGTTTATGGGGGTTAAAGGCTAACCACGCCCATACCCTTGCTGCTTCCAGAGGGTTAATGGTGTTACGTCGAATGAGAGTCAATAGAGCGTTTATACACAATCCCAGGAGACACAAAAGACAATAGACATAGCGACCGTGTTGGTTCCCGAAACAAAAGAAATCATCAAAATTCTTTTGTTGAGAGTACACCAACATGGCTGCCACGACGTCAGGTGAAAACGCTCTATACTTTAGCTTAACACTACCAAAATTAGATATAAGAGCTGGCAAGAAGAGGAATTTAACAGTTAATAGCTCAGTATCCCAAAGCCCAAACATACGCAATATCCAAGCTTCTTTAAAAAAAATTGCAAAAAAATAAAGCATTTCAATATGGTTGCCTGTGTTTCGGTTGAATAATTTACTGCCTATTTTTTCCTAAAACTAAACAAAGGAAGAGTTAAAATAATAATTATAATAATAAAGATTTATTATGGCATATCCATAAATTATATTATAAGGCTCTTCATCCTTATATAATTAAATACTACTGTTAGTAAAAACTACAATTACTTAAAATTATGCTAGTTCTATACAAAAAGCCTATACAAAAAGGCTCAACATTTACTATGGAGGAATATATCTCTTTATACAGAGGTTCATCAAAAGTGGTAGGAAAAGCATGAATACTTTGGTTTTACAATAATTACTAATTCCACTCGTTGTAGAGAAATGACAACCTATTAGGCACTCATTCTGTATTTAGCAAAAAGTTTAGTGATAGAAATAAGAGCCGATAAAGGAACGCCAAAAGTTTTGTAACTTATAAAACAGCTAGTGGTAATTAAGTGACACTGAGTTAATATTGCAATTTTCCTTTTTTAGCTCATTCATGCGAGCGCATGCACAAGCAATGAATAAGTATTGTGCCCAGGGTGAAATGTCAACGGAAGTTGTTGTAGACCGAAATTTGTGGATGGAAATTGTGGACCGTAGAAGGAAATGAAAGTGTCCTGCGAGCGTGGCTCCATGGTAGAACATTTGACTTTCGTGTGCACAGATGTAGTTTGAGGCCCGTATTGACCTTTTTTTTATTTTAGTTTTTTTTTTATCTTTTTTTAACTTAAAATTGCCTATAATGCCTTTTTCTTACTTTGTAATACAATCTAATATTAAAACATTTGGAGAAAAATTATGATTTAATCATTAGACTGTTTAATATTATTGTCCATTACATGAATGCGCTGGCTCTAAGAGCCCTTTGATTTGCTTCTAGATCTTTAGCCATTGTATAGTTTACTCTTCATCAATATCACTCAAAACTTACCTCCCCTAGGTCCCGTTCTGGACACGAGAGTTTCCATGGCATACAAACGTAGCTATTAGTGGGAACCGTTTTGTCTAAAGGTTGAGCTCGAGTGGGACAGTCTTCTTCATCTTCAACTGGAAACAAATAAAGCAACAAAAATTGTAAGCATACAGTACAAATAAACTAACCTTCATCAAGACATGCCTCAAAAATGGATGCATACTTAAATTGTCTTCCTCATCTTCACTGTAATCTTTAAAATGTCCACCCTTATACCGCCCACTTATTAAGTTTTGTCAACTGTTGTGTCACTCACTTTTTACCAAATCCAGTAGTCTGAGTGGAAAAAGTGAACTTTCTTATTCCATTTTTAAACTTTTTTTTATTCTTTCTTTGTTTAAAAATTACTGCTGAGTTTCCCAAAAGAGAACTCTAGCGTTTTCTTTAATTTTGCTATTGTTGTATTTTCTTATTTTTTTGAGTTTTAGAAGATTGTATTGTTATAAACAAATTGTTTTTACTAAAACTGTACGCCTAGTGGTTAAATTGGCAAGAAATACTTATAACTGATTTCCAGTTTTTTCACCCCTCCCCGTCAATTAAGACCCCCCCCGATTATTAGACAGTTAGCAATGTTCCAACCCTGCCCCCAAACTACTAGGATATCCAATTATTTTGCACACTACCACCACTCGAGATCTCTCCTTTCAAGGCAAATGGTCTCAGATCAAACTTTACATTGGTCGATCACATATGATGGATTAGTGTCCTGTCTGTGGCAACTGAAAGACTGCCATCTGCTGAACACACGATGCGATGGATTAGTGTCCCACCCTGACCCAGGGATTGTAAAATACTGTTATCCACCCAACACACGACGAGTTAGTGTCCCGCCCAGGGAGAAGCAAAGACTATTATTTGCTAACACACAGAAATGACGATGGATTAGTGTCCCGGGCGATTCAAAGACTGCAAGGTAAGCCATAGATATATGGTCATCTGCCTAACACACAAAGGAATATGTAATGTCCTGTCCAAGGCAAGTCATAGACTGCCATCCACTTTATGGTCATCCGTCTAACACACGAAGGATTAGTGTCCCATCCAGGGAGAGTAAAAGACTGTTATCCGCTTAACACTAATATGTACAGAATGCAAATTAATATTATGCAAGTACATAATGCAAGTTAATATTATTGTTATTGTTGTTATTGTTTTATGGGTAAGTAAGAAATACGAAATGATTTAGCTACCCTACTTTCTCTCATAAACTATAATGTTAAAAAACCTAAAGCAATATTGTTAATGTAAATCGTATTACTAACAGAAAAGATGATTTTGTCTTTCCGCACCTGTGAGATCTACATATTGACATGAGTAAGAAAACCATCGAGTTAAGCACTGAACAACAAATGAAAGATAACACGAGACGCCAACTCCAGCCAAAACTCACACTT
The DNA here is from genome assembly GCA_024336925.2 of Zoanthus solanderi. Lineage (NCBI taxonomy): Eukaryota > Metazoa > Cnidaria > Anthozoa > Zoantharia > Zoanthidae > Zoanthus > Zoanthus solanderi. The sequence continues at coordinate 6,581 of JANCMA020015630.1, forward strand.
ACCTGCATCAAAAGCTGTCTTCACTTTGTCGATGAGTTTTGTCACTTGTCTGTTCAACATCTATAAAACATGTAACGTTGAAAAACAGACGTTATGGGTCTAACAATGTTAAAAACATACGATGTGAAAACCATTTTTCATAATTTTTTGAAGCAATAACATATTGTTTGCGAAACCCAAGATTAAAGTTAAAAATAAAATTTCAAAGTGCATTTTTCACCAAGAAAAAAAAATCCGAATGTTGTCATGTCAAATGGACCGGGCTCTAGTTTAGTAGTTATGACGTCACAACTATAATAACTGAGTAACCGCTCCACATGCTGAATCTGACTGCATGAGCTGCTGAGTACGTCTTGTTTATCCCGAGAAAACTTAATATCCTTGAAATAAAACCTTGCTAAATATTACAAATATATACAGATATGTCTTCGGTTCTCCTTCGGGGAAACCATTTCATTACGTAAGGGGGGCCGAGGAAGCGGGGAAGATGAAACAAATTTTGCGAATTTGAAATTTTGCGATATATTTTCTCAAGTTTTTCAACTTTGACCAGAAGTTTGGTATCAACTCGATCACTTTTCCAAACTCAAACATTTTCATGTAATCATTCACAAGCGCTCGTACATTTTGGCCAAATCAATTCCAGGAGTTTTCTAATTCATACTCACAAAATCCAAGGGCTGCAATACTAAGAATGAAACATGATTAAATATACTTGGTTTTGAAGTGGAGAGGGGTTGATTAAGGGGCGTGGGTATTGTGGTGGTTGCTTTCTATATGAGGTGTTGGATAGGGGGAAAGTGGAAGTAGTGTTCGCTGGCTGCCGGGGAATAGGTGTGGCAGGGGGTGTGTAAGTGAGTGTGTTGGTTATATGTTGTTGAAAAGTGTGACTGTATCTGATGGTTTAAGTGTCTGTTTGTTTGCGTGTGGGTTTGTTCGACCAGTAATAGAGACCTTTAGATCCGAGGACGAGGACGAGGACAAGATTTCAAACGCACGCGCACTTTTTTCAGCAAACTCGTTGTGGAGAGGACGAGATTTCATGCAGAAGTCGTCCTCTGGAGAACGAGTTTGCTGGAAAAAGTGCGCGTGCGCTTGAAATCTTGTCCTCGTCCTCGTCCTCGTCCTCGGATCTAAAGGTCTCTAATATTTAGTAAATTTCATACTGAACATACCTTAATTAGCTCTTATTTTTGGAAGTGCATTTATATAAAAGTGCCCCGCAGAGTCTTGTTTTGTATTAATTTTATGGACCAGGCTGTTTTTTTTTATAAAATAATTGTCGAAGACCACCGACAGTCGGTTATTAGGGTCTAAGCAACGAGGATGGCGGTGCCGACAGCAAAGGGCCGTAGCCAGACTTGAGAACAAGACGAGGCAAGAAGGCGCGAGCCGCGTATTCTAATATTAAAATGAATCCAGCGTTTATGGATTTCTTACTGTAGATAATTAGGAGAAGTTTTAAGGTTGCCTTACAGTGGCATAGCCACCATTAGGCCTGTAGACCCGGGCCTACAACTTTTTATTTCAGTAAAGAATAAAAGACGGGCAAAAAACTTTCACTTTTCTAATTGTTAAGGGAGAAGTATAAGAGATGGCAATATTATTTGCAATGGTTGTCTCAAAATTGAAGAACATAAGCAAACAGATAATCATAAATGAACGTGGTTCAGAATTATAAGACAATGCTTCAGTTACTGTAAACTTAAATCATTCAATGAAAAACCGCTGCTCACAGTTCACATGAAACAAAGTAACCTCTTTCCCCCTCAAATCATCTACCTTAGTTATGGTAGCTGGTTTTATTCTAAGCAATTCAATTTTTTCTGGGGACTATATTCTCAAAAAGGCCGAAATCAAGACGAGGCAATTGCCACGTCTTGCCTCATGCAAGCTACGGCCCTGACAACAGCAAATACAACAGCTACACGTTGGAATGCATCGGGCTGAGCACCTGAACGGAGTTGTCGCTAAAATTAGAACTCAAAACGACTTTTTCTAGAGTTCTCGGGACTACAAGAATGTAATAACAAAAAATATTAATGTCCTTAGAATTTGTTTAGCTTCATGGAGAAACAATGAATCGTTTTCTAATCACAGAATTTACGGCGGAGAAAACAATACTCTAATAACCCGCACAAATAAGAAGAGTGCTAACCAGAAATAAGATTTTTCTGAACCGGCGTTGCTGGCGTTCCCGTCCTCGCTGCGTAAAGTCCCTGTTACAGAATTTATACATGAACATACCTATTTGTATTATAGGTAATACCATGTTTTGTAAGGATATTTGACATAAATTCTATACGTGATATTTCCAAAATTGTTTTAAAACAAAATTTCACGACGAGCGCAGCGAATGAAATTTGGGAAAATTTTGAAACATCAGAAGTGGTATTTATGCCAAATTTCACGAACAAAACATGCTATTATTTACTTATGATACAGTTCATGGCAAAAAAGCAAATAAACAAATCATTTTTTTAAAAAAACAGCTTTTATGAATGGCGTCAGCGGCAGCATAAATTATGGCTTGATGCCACAACCACAGAATTTACATTTTCGACAGCGGCAGCACATGACGTGATGCCACAATCACAGATTTATATTTCATCGAGTTGAATGTATTATTTTGGCAATGATGAACTTTTGTGAATCCTTGTTTATGAAGCTATTCTTTTATACTTATCGATGAAAACCGGCAGCTTGTGAAAGTAATTGTCTGCCAAGTTTTTCATTTGAGGACAATGTATTCAATTTTTGGAACACTAGCAAAACAAAGTTGAATAAAAAAGAGCAAACAAAGTTGAATAAAAAAATCGAAGCGGTGCCTCCAAAAAACAGTTTTTTATATTCAAACTGGTCATAATATATAGAAACAGGTTCATTTTCATTGATAACTTTCAGAAAGCAAGTCAAATTTGAATGAAAATTTTGAAGCGGAGACCTGCAGGAATCGACTGCACTACATAAACTTTAAAAGTTAGACGTCGTTTGTAACTCAAAAAGTGAAAATTTCGTAGCTGCAGCTGGTAGAAATTGTAATAAAAGCTTTTTGATTAAAATCCACATTTTTCATGAATTCGTGTTTTTGTTTTATAATTGTTAGGTATAAAGCTTTCAACTTCTCAACCGAGAGGCTCGCAAATTACTCTGCCATAAAATAGCAATGGTTATAAATAAATATACCATAAAGACTTTGAAACTCTCAAGCTCTCGAAATTCTGGTCGCTATTAACGATAAATACCACTCCCTTTGGAAGTACAAGGAAAAACGGTTTTGTTGCAGCTAGTGAGAAATTGAAACGTTTAGCCGTATACATTAATTTTTTATTTTTTGTTTCTTAAAATATGTATTGAATAGTAAAACACTTATCTTTTTGGAGTTCCAAAAATCATGACCGGGGATGTATTTAACCGAGCCAGTCCTCAGTCCATTTCCCCGTATGTAATATTGCCCTGGACCGGCTATATTTTATCTGTTCTAAGTTGTGAATTACTGTGCTAAAAAGTCACTAGCAAGTCAGACCATTTTCTGTTAGGACTGGGACTGGACCATCTTCTGTTACAACTGGACCGCCAAGTTAAGAAAACCTAGACACACCCCTGACACCTCCTGCTTTGAAATGAACACTTTGTTTTGTGCAACGGTAAATATTAGGCAATTCAGCACTACAGCTACCAAGTGATACTTTAATAAGCCTATCAATAATCTCAATCACGTTTTCATTGTTGGTCTTGGAATCTTGCACTAAACTATGGGAAAAATCATTGTTTGGACTCACTGACTTCAAAGGTTGAATTCAACGCTGTTTTATTCATACCTTGTCAACTCTCGGCACGTATACTGACTGCGAAACCATCTGGGCAACACTGGGCTTCACAAATGACACAAGACCATCTCCGGTTACCCCTAGAAACTCCCTCAGCTCTTGGCTTTCTCGCAATGACGGATTGGACACAAGACTCTGTCAATATTTAATGAAGATAAAACTACACATTTTAGTAATTATCAAATTTTTTGGGTCTAGCTGACATTCCAATAGACCATTTATGTAAACATGCAATTTAAACAAATGCAACTAAGAATCTTGACTGAAAAAAAAATCAGAACTCAACAACATTCGAACTCATGACCTCTAATCTGACAAAAACGTTTTTGAGCAAAACCAAAAAAGGTTCTTGTAGACAGAATACATAGTCATGAAAATGTTTTTTTTTCCCAATAAAACTATATTTCAGCTGGCCAAACCAGCCTTATTCAGGTTTGAAGAATTATGATTTGTCCAAATGGTCTTGATAGCACAAGTGTTACTAAATAAATGCTTTTAAAAATACAGCCACACTTTTGATTTTAAGGGACAGGTTTTGATGTCTCAAAACATGTTCCCTAAAATCAAAAGTGTGGTTGTATATTTTTAAAAGCATTGGAAATGATTTGGCTTTGAATTTGTAACCAGTTTCATGATGTCATATACCTGAGAGAATTATTTTAATTAATTTAAAAGATTTATTGCTATTTTGCTATGTTATTGTGAAGAAATTTATATATGCAAGGAAACCAGAGATCTAGATAATATACTAATATGTACAAATTATTAAATGCCATACAGCTAGGATCTTAAGTTACATAGGCCTTTCAACCTTGAACGGTCCTCTTCAGTGTAGTGATGTGAATGCAGCAGCGAAAAAAGCAACCAATAATGACATATCAAATATACTGATCTAGTTAAATTCTGGACACTGCATCGGGAAGTGACTCAATGTAACGTATAAGCATACTATACAGAATTTACGGTGATTCAGGTGTAAAGTGCACACGGATAGACCTACAGATACTTGGACAAAAGAAACTTATACTGTATAATTTCAATCCAACAGAGTGAACCATAATGAGCTAAAAATGGAGTCCCACAGTTTTAATACCAGTTGGCATTTGCCACTATAAGACAAAACACATGCATTTCAGTTCTACAGTAACATTCTCAGTATTAATTATTTTAGTTATCAGTCAAACGGAGTATTTAGCTATCCTTGGACAAGATAAAACCATGATTTTAACTCATCTTACAGTAAAGCTGAACATTACAAGACTTCAAGACTACAAGTTATTTTTTAGGCAAGCTTTTGTCACACAGTTCAATAAAAGGGCCTTTTAAAATAATCTCACTAAATAAAAAAGTTATTTTAGTCAATGATTATAAACTCCAATTCGCACTAGAAATATTTGAGGTCAAAATTCATATTCTATAACACCTATTAAAGTTTTAAAATACATTTTCAGGAATCCATCAATTATCAATTATTTTCTATAAAACATGCTAGATTGTACATCTATGGGGCTGAAAAAGATTAAATAAATTACTACAGTATTGTTCTTTGTGCAAGACAATATAATTACAATTGCAGTATTGTTATTACAGTACTACAACTAGATAATAATTACTACAGTATTGTTCGTACCACAAGATGATAAATAAAATTAAATGCAGTTTTATTCTTACCACAAGATAATACTGCAGTATTGTTCTTCTTCCCTCAATAACACTTGGTTCCAGTCTTCCAAAGGGCATGTTAAACTTTCTATTTGGTTTAAGTATGGCTGTTGGCAAAAACACATTACACAGTATGATGTGTCAGATATTTAAGTGATGTGTATTAGACAGCACTCAATATTTTGACTTTTTAATACGTGTATGCCAATTAAATTTCCAAATTTACTCTTGTAAACTTTTATATTTTGCAAATTAAAGAATACTAAAGAGTTGAAGAATTCATCTTCCCTAAATAATGAATACTCATATTTAAAATTTTGACTATAAATATCAATCTGCCATTGCTGAGGGATTGAAGCTCGATTCAATCAACTGAAAGCATTTTGGTAGGTATGTACAAACGGCTGACCCATCAGGTAAATTCCTCAACTTCATGTGGCCGTGATGGATTGGTGACTAATATTAATTAGAGACGTTTTTTATTTGTTTTGGAGGTGAGTGAAAATTTGTTGATTTCTTGATTAGTTTTTTAAAACTGTTGGGCAGAAATATGAAATATTGATCATGTCATCAGAAAATTTTAAGGTGATATAATTTCTGGGGAAGAATAGTTCCACTTTGTGTCAGACTCGATGATGAAATTTAACCAACATTTTGTATGTTTTTTTTTTATGTAAACATATTTTAATTAACATATATTTACCAAAATAACTTATATTACTGACAATATTAAAAAAATAACAACTTAGGAACCTGTTTACATTTACTTATATTTACTTTAATTTGCATTTTATCTATTTGTACTTTTAAGTTGTTTTACATTTTTAAAAATTGCCTCTGCATTATCTGTTTGGTTTTATTTTTTTTATTTTTTTTACTGCCATCTGGTTAGCCTAGTTGGTTAGGTGCCGGTCTGTCGTGCGGGAGGTCTCGGGTTCGATTCCCAGCCGAACCAACACTCAGGGTCTTAAAATAATTGAGGAGAAAGTACTGCCTTTGCTCTAATAACGGGAAATGGTTAGACTTTTGCATCTTCTAGGAAAAGGACATTAAACCATAGGCCCTCGGAGACTTTTGAGTTTGTGTGTGTATTTGTCTGTCATGTGAAAGGTCTCCGTCCACCTTAGAGTGATAAAGATGGTGTCCCCAATTAGCAGGCCTTTGACTGGCTAAATTTATGACTTTTTTTATATTTTTATATTATTATTATTATTATTATTCTTATTATTATTATTATTATTATTATGTATATATACTTGAAATACTCACGTCATTGTAAAATAATTTAATTCAGGATATGTGTTGTAGACCAAAATTAAAATACTTTAAAACCTTCTCCACAAAAGACCATTCCAATGTGTCAAAGACTTTTTGGAAATTTATCAACAAACAACATAAGACCTGGTATTTCCTCCTTGTCTGTATATCTAAGTATTTCTTCTATTAGTTGGAAGTTTTTGTTTATCGGGCGTCCTTTAAGAAAACTTGTTTTGTCATTGTCGATTAATTCTGGCAAGACATGTTTTAGTTGATTTGCAACATTTGGCTTCTGTTGCTATCTTGTAATCTGAATTTAGGAGTGTGATTGGTTGCCAGTTTTTAAAATAATTCATAATTTATAGTCTCAGCTGTTTTTTCAGGATGAGTTTAATTATACCATCACATAATTGTTCATTTGTGAACCTCCAGTTTAATGTCCAGTGCTAGTAGTAATAATAAAATTGTGTTTGAGAAAATTGCATGCCGGGTCAAAACTTCAATTGTTTGCTAGAGAATCATTTTAGTTAATCAATGAATATTTGTACATGTATGTGTTCCATGTTAAAACACCTAACTTCCAATCTGCCACCTATTGGTGGTATGTGGATTGATGCTGCTAGTTCAAAGTGGCAAAAATCAATGAAGGAACTCTGCTGGGACAAAAACAACAGCAATGAACTTCTGAACATTTTCCAGTAAAGGTTCACCTATTTTTGTTATTTTAAACATGTCTTCACCGTGTGTCATCAATCATTGGTTCGTCCCCAGGGTGTTCTTCAAAAAAGCCACATAATAAATATCTTTAAGTTTATTAATTTAATTTGTTTTTTCTATCTGTATCGTAAGTATTGGATCTGAGTTTGTTCCTCATGGCCAGTGCACTTTGCATTTGGGTCATAAGAATGGAAAAAACTCAGGTCAATAACTTATGGTATATGTATGGAACTTACACTCAGTTAATAATAGGTATGTATTAATATCCTCATGATCTGTTAAAATACTTAATTCATAAAGTGAGTTACTTCAACTGTCTGACCCTGTATATACTTGTAAACAGGTTCTGCAAAGCCCCATGGGGAGAACTTGTATATATACACACATACATACAGGTGACGAAAAACAAGAAATGAATTCCTTGTTGGGCCTCTTCAGCATAGCATTTATAAGCTACAGTACTTAACAAACATGGTCAGGTTCCCACAGAAGATAAACTGAATGCGTAAAGCTTGCGGAGGCACTAAGCCATCATTACAACTGAGACCACCAGTAACTTACCCTTCATTTCCTTGCAATGTTCACTATGAACAAGTCTATTGTGTAGCTCCATAAACTCACGATATCTTCTTTTGATTACTCGCTTGCAATCAAGATTCTTTGCTTTCTTCTCCTGCTTGCACTCAACTTCATCTTGATGTCCACTTGAATCACCATTACTTGTACCCTCTGCTTCTTCCTCACAACCACTGCTTTCATAAACAGCAAGGTGGTACACATCTGGCCAAATGTGGACATCATACTGCAGTATAAAATCTCATCTCAATATCTAATCATACTAATGGCAGATTAATTTAATATATATTTATTATTTAATAGTAAGTTTAACTTAAATGAATAACTTGAAGAAGCTAGTTAAAAGTTAATTTAAAGGAGATATAATTTCATTTTTATAAACTGAGTTTTTGCTGTAAATTACATCTCCTAATTAGCGCAGCATTTCTTGTATTGGACCTCCCATGAAATACTGAAAATTGAAAAAAAATCTAACCTGAAATACACCTGCTATGATTATCCAATGAAATTTTGTGTTCTATGCTATGTCTATACAACCAGTCAAATAATAGATATCTGAACAGACATAGCTATAATGCTGCTGAAAAAAATAGCAAAACAGTTAAGTGTTCATCAGCAGGATGCCTAAACTGCGTGCAATTCTACAATTGGTTTCAGCTCCATCAAATCTTGTACCAATTGAAGAACAATTCAGGTGGAGCCACCCACTAAGAGAGCACAGTAACTGAACAACGTTAGTAAAGTAAGGAAAACCAATAGATAAACCGTTAACACCAGCATCCGTGGCATACGCCACACAACAAAAGTAACAACAAGCTCGCGCATGAAAAACAATTTAAAATCAATATGAGCGCGCATCAGTTAACAGAAACACATGTAAATATAACATTTAAAAGAAAAGGATACAATGTGTCAATAACTTTATCAATCAATTCAAGGCTCTCCAAGTTCCTTAATCGTTGCTCCATATTTCCGCACCTCATGCATCATAGTGTCGTTTATAGAACTTTACAAAGGTCTTGTTAAGTATTTTCTTCCTTGCTTCTCCAACTTGGTCAATAAGCACCGATTTCTTGCTTTGAATTCACTCTAGTAAATCTCACCAGTTGAGATATGTATACCCCGTACATCGGATTCTTTGGGATGTTGCTGTCAAGGTAGGGGAAGTTTACTATCTTAAAATTGAAGTCTTCTCTCTTGTCATAAATGCTTGTCTTTACTCCTTCCGTACCATTTCCAATGTTAATTGTTGTGTCCAGATAAGACGTCTCTGTTGGAGTAACTGTAGTGTTCTTCAGTTCTAAATCTGGTGGATAAATTTCATGTACAAAGTTGCAAGTTAACACTCTTGCTTCAAAAACTTCTTGTCCCACTTCCGAGCAAAGATAAATACGCTGTATCCTTTTTAAATCCTTTTTTCAAAAGGATTTAATCGGTCTTTTTGCAACTTGAAGTTTTTAGGATGACAACTAACTAATATTCATGAAAAAACGGGATCAGAGAAAAAAATCCGGATAATCGAGGTTCGACTGTGTACAGAAACAGACGTTTTCACTTTGTTCCCTTGATCATGACAAGCCTATTCAAATTTTAAGTCGAATCTTTTTTATATTTGTTGTATAAAGCCCCAATAAAGCACACTCACCTGTTGTAAACAAGCTAGCTGGAAGTTCAATAAATGTTTCTTGTTCGAGGCCGAGAGAGTTCCTAAGACCAGTGGGAGGAAATGTAACGGCGTCTTTTCTGCTTGGTTTAACTGTCCCTAGAGATAGCACTGTTGATGTACAATAATACAGGATTCAAATACCTTGCAAAAACGAAATAGTGTAGAGATAAGAAACATTAAAAAAATCTTAGCTCCAGGTGGGAACTGACATCAACGATTTATCATCTTGTATTAGTTGGATACTCTATCAAAAAGCTATGGGACCTTAGGTCGCACATTTCTCACATAGCCAAGAGTACTCAAATAATCACAAGAAATGCTCTCAAATCCTCAAAAAAGAGAAATTCAAAATCCGTTTTCTAAAGCCGTAGGATAATAAATAGGGAAGTTCAAATTAAATTTTCGTAATTGCAAGTAAACGAAAAACAAATTCAGAAGTTCAAAGTTTGTTTTCAGTTTCTTAGGAAACGATTGGTAAATCGCATTCTTGTCAAGACAGGGGGCAGTTGCAACCGTTTTCACAGTGTGTATTTTAAGCAAATCATTTCGCGCTTAAAGGCCACGGAAACAATTCGATTTTAAGATCAAAAGTCTAAGAATTGGCATCTGTTCGAATTGCCAACATCACTTCAAGAAATGTGAGCCATGGTGTACATTTTAACACAACTACAGGGTTACTTTGTTGCATGGAGCCTAGCGATCTCTACAGTGAAACTAGCATTGCAGTCAAAGTCAAAATGGTAGAAGGAGAGGAAGCTGTTGCTGAAGCCTCGTTCCCGAAACTCTGGCCAAAAACAGTAACCTCTGCTTAAAGGGGCTATGTCACGCTATTTTAATATTTTTTTAAAAATCCCAGATATGTCTTGCTCAGAACTGAATTCCAAAACTAATGGTCTAGGTTTCTTTTTTAAGACTATATTGTGACATTTATTCTATTTCCTGTCATTTGTTGCTACGGATGGCAAGGATGGAAATGGATTGAAACTTGAAAAAGTTGGGCCAACCTTTTCAA